>CABHPH010144364.1:0-14965 GCA_902168325.1 Peromyscus nudipes
CAGCTGAAGAACTCTCAATTGCAATGGCCCATAATAAATATTCAGACAATTATTTCTACAGTGGTTATCCTTCCTAGTTGGAAATCACATCTCTGTGGGAGCTACTAATCAGACACCCAACTGTAACTACATGGCTAGAATTTTAGTGTATGTTCGCATGGGGACTTGCTACATAGAGAACATTGCACTTCTCATTTACTGCCCAGGTAATTTTCTGCTATTATTATTAATATTTTACCACTAAGAAAACAAGATCCAGAAATGTTCAAAGACTCAAAATCTTAAAAGAAGGGATCTGGGGACTTAGGTACCGGCATGCTCTGTTTCTGTATATCCTAATAAGCACAGTTTTCCTTTCCAAATTCTTAGTGTCTGTGCAGTGCTCAGTATCGTTCTTGAACAGTGGTCATTTGTATAAAACAGAAAGTTGTTTTTAAGTGTGTTTGTACATTGTTATATACAACAGTCCTTTGATTGAAGTAATTACCATATGGACTTGAGGTTTTAGAAATCAATCAAAGTTTACAAATGTAAAAGAATTTTGTGGCACAGAATCAGAAAATAACAATCTCCAGGCCACCAAGTTTACTCGAAAATTTGATTTATGAGCATAATCGTGCTTAATTAAAAATGTACCATGCAGTGTGAGTACCTTGACATGTTTCTTAAAATTTCAAGGTATTAAAAGTAGAAAAAGTAATTTAAACTTATTCTTTGGGACTTGGAAACTGAAAATGAAATCCTGAAATTTGCAGGTAAATGGAAGGACCTGCAAAAGATATTGAGTGAGGTAATCCAGACCTACAAAGTCAAATGCCGCCACATGCTCTCTCTCATCTGTGGCTCCTAGCTCCAACTCTAGAGGTAATACCCACAGAAATCAGGGGATCAACAGGGAGCAAGATGGGAGGCAAAGAAAGAAACAGCAGGACTGGTGATAAGAAGGGGAAACGCAGGAAGGAGTCTCTAAGTGGGGGAAGAGAGGAAGTCAACACCGAAGAGAGAGGGAGGAGGGACAAATAATAGCAAGTAATAGCAAGGATGCTTGGTATAATCTCAAGAAATAATATTATTTTAGCCTTAAAGAATCACATTGTTTTATATTTAGCCAAAGTTATACACAATGAACACACACACCTGAAATGAAGTTGGGCCTCTTAGGCTGACAGTACTTCACTCAGAACTATAGACTCGCTAACAACCTTTCAAGTTGATGTTGAAGATTGTCCAAGTGCCTCCTAAAAACAATATATACTGCTGTTGTCTGTGGTTGTTTCTCAGGGGTTGAAGGTAAGTCCCTATTGCTGAAGACACCATGCACTTTGGACAAAGGATTTAGGAGTTTTGAGGTAGATCTAACTTGAAAGCCTCTTTCCTACAATCCAGCTTTCATAGAACCAGAAAGTACTGTGTAAGCTGCCGAGGGAGAAGATAAATCAACAGCCCTGTCCAGATACAACGCCAGGCAACTGTAACAATGGCCATCGTGGCAAGATGAGTGCAGTAGTGGTTCTCACGTCCTGGGGGTAACCTACAGCTGCCTGATGGAGCTCAAGGCCTGCGACGTAGGAGGGGAGTCATGGCCAGTTCTGAAACCTAACCAACTACTCAGAGCTCACAAATCTTTAGAGGAAAACCTACTGCCATCAGTTTGCTAGATCAGTGTAATTCATACCTGTTGCCTAAAACATGTCCTTATACCCACAGATAAGTACAACTCTTTACCCCTCATCAAAGATGCTTCTCTTTACAGCAAAGGGAAACCATTACAGAAAACCACAACAGGTCATAACACAGAGATCAGCAGATCATGGGGACCCCAACCCCAACAGATAAACCTACAACACAATCCCTGCTCAGATAAGATCATGGAAGAGGGTGTGGAGCCAGAGGACCCAGCTGCTGTGAGATTGTGTCTCCTGGAAATTACAGGGAAGCCACACCAGAGACACTTCATAAACACGGCTTCCTAAACAAGATCTGAGCAATCATAGTATTGATAGCTATGGTAATGTGTAAGGAGGAAATCGCACATGATCCCCCTCACAGACAAAAGAGAACAGGTGACTACTGACTGCCGAAAGAGGGACAATTGAGCTTTTCCCAGGGATGAGTCCCCTAGCTGGTTAGCCAATACATACTGGACAGCCCTGAAGTCATATCCACACAAGCCACACCAAATGGACTTAACAGGTTATATTCACCTGCTTATGCATATATATATATGTATATATATATATATATACATATATATATATATATAAAACACAATAATAATCAAAAAGAGGCCATCCACTTGAGAGAGGGTAGGGAACAAAGGAGAAGTTGGAGGGACGGGGCATGGGCGGGTTTGGAGGGTGGACAGGGAAAAGAGTAAATGATGTAATTACATTTTAATTAAAATGCTAAGAAAAAAGAAAATACTGAGAAACTGTAACAATATAATTTTTTACCTTCACACCTCTATACTCAAAGTCTTGTAGATTGTCACTGGTATAAGAGAATTCTGGAAAATAACTTTACTGTGTCATTTTGGACAAAGAAGAAAGGTTTTATTTCTTTCTGGTCAATTTTTTGTCTTTTTTACTTCTTTTGTTTTCCATGACAGTGTGTCTCGGTGTAGCCCTGGCTGTCCTGGAACTTGCTCTGTAGACCAGGCTGGCCTCCAGAATCAGGTAATTTTTTTAATCTTAGAAATATTGACTGTTTCAGAACAACTAATATGAAGAAATATTAGAAGCAGTAGGAATGTATAAGAAATTCTTCATACATTTTATGTCCAAATTGTAGTTGAATGTCCTCAAAAGTTCACGAAGATAAAACTCAGGAAGGGCTTCAGCACCTGTCTCGGAAGCACAGCTTTGACTCGGGCCAAAAGAAATCACACTGTCGTAGGCACCCCTGTAGTTGTATGAAATGGCAAATGAGTGGTTAAACACATAGTGTTCACACAAGAAACCCCGTTGGCCTAAAGGAAAGAAGAGAAAGAATTGTCCTCCTGGCATTGGCTGCCTTGAAGAAGGCATAATTCCACCCCATCCTAAGATAATCTTTATGACCTCTGTTTCATTTTGACACATTTGAGTTTCCACTTCTTCCAGCTTTAAATTTTTCTGGTTTATAAAACAAACAGCTTATAAAAAAGAGAAGATGCTGATGATCCATGTGATCAGCCATGACAAAAGGATGCTTGGTGGAATGTGCCGACAATTGAACTGGCTCCACATCAGTGAAGCTCGCTGAATCAAGATAAATTAAGAACCATCCTCTATCAAGCCACAGAGCTGCTTCTGAAGTCTGCCCTGCACAGATGAGAACGGAATCTCAGTGATGCCGAGGCAAACCACACGTACCCCACTCCTGGAGGAACTGCAGAGCCAATAGGAAATGTTAAAAATGCATTTGTCAGTTAAATAATACTCAGAAATACATAATTCATGTCAGTAAGAAGAACGAAGTGGTGAAAGGTAGGTGCAGTAAACATGAGATGGTAACGAAAGAATGCCAAGGAAGGAGAACCAATGCACAAATAGATTAAGTTCTGGACTGAGCATATTAGAAAACTAAACTTAATTAATATGCAGGATGGAAATTTTCTCCCAGAATAATAAAAAAAGGAAACATTATGAAAGAAATTGATGCAAACAGTGCCCAGGTGGAAACTGTTATCAGAGAGAGAGGGAGGAAGGGGGAGAGAGAGGGAGGGAGGGGGGAGAGGAAGAGAGACTTCCCAGTTAGAAACATTATAGCTAAAGTGAATTAAACCTTAAACACTGGCAAATGTCCTAACAGAAACAAAACTTTACTTACAGGTAAGCAGAAGCAGGTCGGGGTTGGGTTCCTTGGTCACATGTTTGAGCACCGCAAAGCAGAGGCCCTCAGACTTGATGGGCCTCAGACATCTCTGGAGAAACATTTGTGATTAGAATGGGAATGGCATTTCAAGTTTACATTACTATGTGAAAAAGTCATTCCAAGATACCTACGGAAGGATAAATTAAAATCCATTTTCTTTCTTGGGAAGACTTATTGAAGACCTATCCAAGGCAACTGAATGGTGAATCTAAGATTATAAAGCCAAGAAAGGGAAATGAGATATTGGATAATATTTTTTTCAGTACTGAGACCAACCACAGGGCCTGTGCATGCCATGTTAGCACATGACCACTAAGCTACATCCCCAGTGCAGTCTTAGAGCCTGCGTCAAATGGACAAGACCCTCGATAGTCATTATCACACAGACACACAGACAGCACACACATACACACACACCCATACACACACACACACACACACACACACACATACACATACACATTGTGATTCTGCCCATTGAAATTAGTGTTATGAATGTTTTATATATGTAAATTATGTACTACTTTAACCAAATAAATACGTCTTAAATATTAAAAGTTACATATAAAAATTATGTTGTTACTATAAACCAAATGAATATAATATAATTCTTAAATAGTAAATGTTATGTATTAAAATTATGTTATGCTACTATAACCAAATAAATATAATTAAGAGTAAATTCTTACTAATTCCTCATTATTAGTAGCATTATAACATGTTGCTTTTTGCTTTCAAAATTTATTTAAATAGTAAGATATACTTTCATGAACAAGAAGTTTGTTGTGAGACTGTGTTTCCTAGACCCATGAAGTCTCATCAACATGCCTGCCTGTACAACACCTGAACAAGGATGATATCAATAGACACACTAACATGGAAGGGAGAATCACTCAGTCCTAGGAAAAGAACTACAGGAAACTAAGGAATACAGAGAGCAGGGGAGGTTACCTTCCTCAGGGATGAGTCCCCAAGTAGTTATTCAATACCTGTGGCCAGCCCTGGAATCATATACATATAAATAACATTACACAACTGAACTGGTTGTTCGCATTTCTATATTTAGGAGTGTGTGTGTGTGTGTGTGTGTGTGTGTGAATGTGTGAGTGTGTGTGTGAATGTGTGAGTGTGTAGTCATATTTTTAATTAAAAAATACCAATTCATACAGATATGCAAATAATTAAAGCTGCACACTTACATCCTTGGACATAGAGTACATATTGGTTTGAGTTTTTCAGATCTGTGAAGTTATGTAGACTATGGAAAGGTATATACAGATATGTATATACAATTCATATATATGATATATATATTTATGAATATATAGTGTATTGTATAAATATGTGTACTTTCTATAAGGCATGTATATATGACATAAAATTTGTGATTTAAATTTTCATAATATACATACAAGTTTGCAATTTGTCTTTATATTGAAAAAACTATAATAAGCTTTCTTCTATCAGATTTGCTTTTCTCTCTCAGATTTACTAATTTTTTAAATGTGTGTGTGTGTGTGTGTGTGTGTATAGCATAATATTGGTAATTTAGTCAATAATTTTGCCATGATGAATTCTTAATCATGTCTACATATTTATTACTAAAATAATGATGTGAATGACACTCCTGAACATATATCATGGCATACCTGTTTTGATGTTCAATGTTTGGGGAAGATGTGAATCTAGACATACAATATTTGCTTTGATGACTATGTGTACTTTATATTTTAAACAATGGCATTTGTCTTTTTCAAGGAATTCATCTTTAACCTAAGCAGAAGTCCTTTGATAGGTTTTCTCACCAAAGGGAGTGAGCTTTTCCTATGGTAATTTGCTTACACTACTTGAACAAATAGCTCCAGGAACTGCAGGGTGAGCATCTTGATTCACCTCTCCCCACACGTGTGTCACATCACCCATCATTGAACTGCAGGCTCGCCAGCCTGCAACGGTACCAGTGAACCTCATTTAAGGTCTTTGATCTTAATTTTCACATGTCTAAGATAAACCAACAAGAATAAATTCACTTTTGGAAAAGTTCACAATGAATTTAAGAGTAAGCTGGGAACCATAACAGGAAGTATATTCCAAACACACAGGTGTAAAATACAAAATAAAAGGTAACTTTAAGTTAGTTAATGTCTTCCCAAAAGACTTCCAGGATGATTAGAAACACAAAGGAATGCTTATATAAGAACAAACGCATAAGAAGTGCAACAAATTGCACAGACTTAAGGACTAAAACAGCACTATCTTAGAAGTTCTGATAGTCACACTAAAGAGCTGGTAGAAGGTAGGCAGGAAGGCAAGAGCTCTTTTCCTACAGCTAAGGTTTAGCTATGATGTTGAAATGGTCAAGAGTGAGGTGATGAAGACCTCAGAAATGAGGATAGGGTAGCTCAGTCTGGATGCACCTACCTTGTGTGCTCATGGTTCCAAGCCCTAGCCACACTCAAAAGGTTTTTTTTTTAAATAAATATTTAAAAGGTTATAAATACACTGAATGGTGTAACAGGTCAGTGCAACGACTTTGTGACAGTGGAAGCCAGACATAACTGAAGCCAGAATTTTCCTGGTGATATTTATGTGTTGTAAGTATATATTTCCTATTTAACTTTTATTAAGAGAGCTTCAGTATAGAAAACATTGCTTTGCAACTCTAGTTGTTAACTCTCTTACTGAGGTAATTGATTTTGTAACCAACTCTCTCCAGTTGTAAGGTTTCTCAGAGGTCAGCTGTGGTACTACAGTGAAAAGGAGTACAGGACTTTCACTAAGAATCAGAAATTAACACAAAAAGGACACTTAAGAGGATGCACCAAAGACAGACTGTTCCTTCATCCAAAATTTGCACCATTGATTTTCAATAAACTTTTCATTTAAGAAATAAAGTATATACAAAATTAGATTATTAAAATTTTATATGGGAAGAAAAAATGATCACTGTTATGATTATCTAGCCATTTCTGAATGCTAAGGACAAGGCAAAAGTTTGAAAAACACTAAGAATTAAAGGCATAGTTTTTTGTTACCTGTAGATGCAATAACATGGAAAATTAATTCAATAGAAGAAAAGGACAGTTTATTGTTAAATAATAAAATAATCGTATAAAATGTGGGCACACATACAAATATCCCCCATAGAGCCTATTACCATTACCATTTGGAAAAGATGAATATTTTTCCAAAAAGAAAATGTGTTTGCATGTATGCGTATGTGGATACATATCTATCTACAGTACCTATGGTGCTATACATGTGTATGAGTTTACATTCAGAAGTAACATTTAAAGAATATTCATTTTTTCAAATCAATTTAAAGTCATCATCTTGTTTTGTTTACAGAACCTCCTAACATAGTGTCTTAGGGTTACTATTGCTGTGATGACCAAAGCAACTTGGAGGGGAAAGGGTTTGTTCAGTTTGTGCTTCCATGTCACAGTTTATCTTCAAAGGAAATCAGAACAGGAACTCAAGCAGGGCAGGAACCTGGGGCAGGAGCTGATGCAGAGGCCATGGAGAGGAGCTGCTTACTGACTTACTCTTCATGTGTTGTTCAGTCTGCTTTCTTATAGAAGCTAGGACCACCAATCAGGCCAAGGAAGACCCACATGGACTGGGCTTTCCTCCATGAATCACTAATTAAGAAAATGCCCTGCAAACTTGCATACAGTCTGATCTTATGGAGGCATTTTCACAGTTGAGGCTCCCTTGTCTCTGATAACTCTAGCTTGTGTTGAGTTGACATAAACCAGCCAGCACACCTATGATACAGTTATTAAAGATTACAACATTAGAATAATGGAAGGAGCTGCATGTGTATATGGTTGTACCCTGGGTGAATAATTGTGGCTGTAGTTATTGCACCAGAATGAAAAACCTGATATAGAGATATTTTCATTATCTTGTTGGACAATATGAATTTTGCAAAAGTGTCAATGCTGCAAGTGATAATCTAATACATTTAAAAAATAGTTCTTTGAAATTTTAATGAATCATTTATTTGAAAAAAACAAATAAAATATTTTGATACCTACAAAGAAGAAACATGAAAGCATCAACAAGAATATACTAGAGAGAAGTGCTGAAGTTGACCCTAGCAAATATTAAAGTCAGGGTTTCATATGTGCCCAAATTAAAGGACATAGTTATGATCCAATAAACAGCTCTAGAACAAACTCTATTCAAAATAATGATTTAACTAATGAAAAGAAAGGTCACAGAGCACAGAATAAGAAATTACTGCTCACTAGGTGAGATTAGAGATTAGATATTAGCAATATATTTAAAATGAATTCTAGACATACCAAAATTCAAGAGAAATGACTGGCACATAACATAGAATGTATAGGAATATCCAATTGTTTGTAGAGCAGAAATATGCTCTCTATTTATCTCAAAGACAGACCCTGCACATGAAAATATCATCCATATTAAAGACTGTGTGGGGCAGTTTTATATCATGGTGACAAAATACTAGAGAGAAATAACTTAAAATAAGGAAACATTTGCTTTGGCTTGGAGATGCAGAGGCTCTTGTCTGCTGCTTTGGACCTGTGAGAGGTCAGACAGCTGAACTGGACAGAGCTGGATACTGCCTGGAAGCTTTGAGACCAAAACTAAATCCAACAGCAACAACAAGAGAACAAATTACAGCAAGGAAGAAACCCAGCCCCAATACTCTTGGTCTACAGGAACACCCCCTGCCCCGTGACCAAACTTCTACTAGTTCCCACTCTTACAGGTGCTGCCACCACTCAAGTGTCACAGGCTGGGATTTGAGCTCTTAGAATATGAGTCTTGGGCACTTCAGACTTAAATTATAGCACACACCAGAGAGAACCCTGGGAGAATTTCATTCCCGTCAATATTTAGGGTAAGGTCAATGCTGCTCTAGTCAAGTTAAGGAGACTCTGTCAAAATAACGGGTAACATAAGGTCTGGGGATATAGCTCAGTGGTGGCACATTTGCATAGCACAGACAAGATCCTGTATCCATCACTCAGCACCACAAGAGAACAACAAAACCCTACCTATATAAAAAAAAATGTGAGAAAATGTTCTGCACTGACAGTCCACGTTAATTTACCAGAGAGTGAGTCGTTTTTATGCCGAGTGCTACTCAGTGATGATGAATGTACAAAGGTTAGGAGATTACTGATAAATTTCACTACCAAATCTTGTAGATGAATACTTAAATATTATCTAATGAAAAGGACAAAAGTGAGAAAAATCGACAAACTTTCAAATGACGGTCATAAGCTACACAAGGTAACTGATTTATTTAATAGTGGAGAAATTGCTTGCTTAATGCTTAGCACTTGTCATAATGTAGCCACTGTAGATATGAAAGGCTTTAAAATATACTTGAATAGTTAATACCTACTCATTGTTTCATTAAGTTTTGATGATCCACAAAACAATAATTGAGGCTCTCATTTGTAGGGTCTGTTGTAGGGTGGTTGATTTCAAAGTATTGGTGTGGAATTTTTAAGAGAGTCATAGTAGTATACTGTTATATAGTATTTCTGCCAGATAAAGCAAATGCAAATATTAGAAACTTGGGGGTTGGAGTGATGACCCAATAGATAAAAGCACTTGCTTTGTAAACATGAGGACCTAAGTTCAAATCACCAGCACTCACCTAAAAACCTGGGCATAGCTGTGTATGACTGTGACCCCAAAATTGTGGTACAGAGGCAGGGTCACAGGAACTCTCTGCCCGGCCAGCCTAGCCTAAACTGTGAGCTTCCCATTCACTGAGAGATGTTGTCTCAGAGTGCTAGAGGAGAGTCCTAACTTCCTGATGTGACTTGTGTACCCCAAACACATCACACACATAGCAAAAAATAGAATAGAATGTGGCAAGACATACTACAGTATGGAGAAAAAAACTATTCATTTTTTTTAAATTAAAGAGAAATACAATATCCTCATATTTCTTTTTTCTTTTTAAAATAAAATCAGTTGTATATAAATGTACATATGTTTGTTCATATCTATTTTGCAATGTGTATAGATGTCTATATTGTTTCATTTGATAATATAGTTGGAGATGTTTTTTTATTAGTATCTTTGTTCTGCATTTTTTTCAACTT
The DNA here is from genome assembly GCA_902168325.1 of Peromyscus nudipes. Classification (NCBI taxonomy): domain Eukaryota; kingdom Metazoa; phylum Chordata; class Mammalia; order Rodentia; family Cricetidae; genus Peromyscus; species Peromyscus nudipes. The sequence continues at coordinate 9,957 of CABHPH010144364.1, forward strand.
CTATATGGTTAGCCTGTTCTTTTCAACTAGTACATGGACATATTATTTTTCACCTCTTCCGAAGTAAGCAAGGATGAACAGTTTCTGTTTTTAAAAGGATCAGAGAAAAGGAGAATAAGGTGCACAAGCCTGTAGGAGCGGCTCCCCCTTCAGTCTATGCAGTTCCGCATTTGGCCTAACTTTGCACTAAAGCAGATTACACATTCTTTTTAAATAGCACTCCAGGCCCAACCCAGTGGGTTAACTCTTCCAAATCATGTTTTTAGGCTCTTTACCAAATTAGAAATGGTCTTGAACTGCCAAATTGAGGCTCTTTGTCCATTAAACAGAACGTGCTTGACAATCATCCTCTCCCCAATGGTACTGAATGCATCCTACATCTGAGTTTCTGTACACATTTTTCCACACACTGATGCTAGAGAATGTGGGAAGCTCCACTTTGATTCATTAGTTCAGTAAAAGTTATGCTCAGAATTATTCAGCATAATTCACAGCACTTAACAAAGCATATATTTTCATAATACTCTAAATCTATTGCTTACAGTCATAACTCAAGCAAATTACCACGGGCTCGCCAAACACTGTCACTTTAAAATTGTGGCTGTGTTGTTTCCCTTCACTGTAACTGGCCCACATAAGAACTGATTTACTATATTTTTATCAAGCACCCAATATATAATCTGTGCTTCTTTGCACTGCTGTGGAGAAGGAAACAGTACTTTGATATCACACATAGCTTGAACTTTGTGGGGACTAATTGAAAGCTAGTCAACTGCAAGAAAACACGTGTTAGTGTGTAAATTTGTCTTTTTTAATGTTCATTGTCTAGCCAATTTAACAACATTGTTTTGTCTTGTTTTTGTGTTTTATTTTGATACAGGGTCTTCCTATATATCACTGAACAACCTGAAATTTACTGTATAAACTAGGCTGGCCTCAGACTCACAGAGATTCTCCTGCTTCTGCCTCTCAAGTGCTAAGATGAAAGGCATGCACCATCATGCATGGCTTTAAAAACAAACTTAAACCAAATAACAAAAAAATCAAGCTTAGTTGTTTTAGCATTATAAATGTTCCATTTTTCCATATGCAGATGACTCAATCTTTCTCTTCTTTCCTCTGCTGGTGGGTTTTGGCATTCTTTGAGCCCCTTCTTGGGCTGCTGCCACACCATCATCTGAATCGTCACTGTCAGCAGATTTGGTGAGTCAATTGAGATTCCTTAAAGGGAGGAATTAGTTAAAAGAAAGTTTTGCCCCACATTAAAAAGGGGGAAACATTTTTACAATGGAAGGCATTTGGTCTCTGTTTGACTATACATTAAATGGTCTAAAATGGAACAATTAAATGAGAGGCTAATTAATGTTGATTGGATAGATGTAATGTCAATTATAAATATTATTTGCTTGATCATTTTTGTTTTATCATTAAAAAAGTTGGTTAATATGAGTGCCAAGATTAAAGTTTTAAAAAAACTCATTAAAACAGATCATAGAGATAATCAGACCCAGACAGAAGAATTTAAAGGAGAACCAATCTCAACATTGCATTATAAGGTTACAAAGAAATAGCCTAAGGCTTTCAAACAACCAACTTTAATCTATCCAGTAACCTTACAAGAACTACCCAGTGATAGATATCATCAAGGCTGTGTAAGAACTGACTGGACTCCTGTGCAAATGTTAGATTTGAGGAGATTCAAAGAAACAGTAGTCTCATATGGCATCTACTCATCTTTCATGAAGCAGATGTTAAACTCATGGTCAACTTGTAATAGAAATATCCCTCAAGACTGGAGAGATTTGGTTACAGCAGCCCCCCCCCCTTTTTTTTTGGTTTTTTGAGACAGGGTTTCTCTGTGTAGTTTTGGTTCCTTTCCTGGAACTCACTTTGGAGACCAGGCTGGCCTCTAACTCACAGAGATCTGCCTGCCTCTGCCTCCCGAGTGCTGGGATTAAAGGCATGCGCCACCACCAACCCGCCCGGTTACAGCAGTCTTAAAGGCTGGTCCCCAGTTACAATGGAGGAACTGGTGTAAAGATGAGGTTAAGACCATTGAACAACAGAATAAGGCTAGAGGTATTGAAATTTGCCAAGATCAACTTCTTGGAGAAGGCTATTATACTGATATACAAAGACAATCTTTATATGATGACCACACCCTGGCCTTATGCTGCATGGCAAGCTTGAATGCTTGGGACATAATTGAAATAGTAGGAAAGAAAATTGAGTCATTTACAAAAGTTATACAGGGCCCAAAAGAAACCTTCACTGATTTCTTGCAAAGATTGACTTCAGCAGTAAGTAGAATGATACCAAATTCAAAAGCTAGGCAGATAACAATTGAATCTCTGACTTTTGAAAATGCTAATACACAATGCAAAAGGGTAATTAGGCCATTAAAGGCAAGATTAGCACCCTTGGAGGAATGGATCTGAGATACAATAAATATTGACTCTCATGACCATGATAATGTTTGGATAGGAGAGGTGATTTCCAGAGATTTGAATTAAAATAGTAATATCAAATGTTTTAATTGCAGTAAACAAGGTCACCTATAAAGGGACTGTAAACAGGGCATTCCTAGAAATAATGTTTTCTCAAGGAATAATCCCAACAGAATGTCATTCCCTTCTGAATTATGCAGAAGGTATGGCAAAGGCAAACATTAGATTAAAGAATGTAGATCAACAAGGCACAGACAAGGTAATCTTTTGCCCTTACCATCAGGAAACTCTCTGAGGGGCCTTTCTCAGATCCCCATGGCAAATTCTGTTCAATCCTTTCCTGCCATCATAGAAGAAACTCCTTCCCAGAGCAATTAAAGAACCTAATACCTATTGTAACAAACCATACTGCTCTGGATGATAGAACAACTTTAGAAAATAAAACAAAAATTTAGGGAGAAATCATAAATCAAAATTGATAAAGATTAGACAGGGAACCTCCCCAAAGTTAGGCTTGGGGAAGGGTTTTTGTTTTTGTCTTCCAAGAGAATGAAGGCTAAGGAATCTGAAGAAAACTGGACACAAGAGATATCTGAAGAAAAAGGATGAATCATCCAGAAAACTTGTCCCAAGAAAAAGATTTTCTGCAGTGAATGATGGCCATGCCTACCAGCGACTTTGAAGTCTCCAAAAAGATGATGGGACCCTACAATGATGATTCCATCAGGACAATGATAATTCCATTAAGCTGACAAACACCACTCAAAGATCAGCTCTGAACAACAAACTACTCAGGACAATATCGAGATGGCTAGCTGAGATGATACAGCCTCACAGACTATTCCAATCAGGACTTGGCCCTAATCCTAAATTTTCTTTGTGTTCCCATACGACAGCAGCATCCCCAATCAGCAGGAAGTAGCCTAGAAAACTATGCCCACATTCCCCCCCAAAATGGATTATGGATGTTTGTTTTTGTTTACAGTTTGATTAAAAATTGTTATTGGTCATAATCAATCTCTTTCTGAAAGAAGAAAGGGGGATATGATATAGAAATGTATTATATAGAGATGATAGGATAAAAAGGTAGATTATTGAATCTACTCTGAAAAGAAAAAAGGGTGAATATGGATAGGATGACATAAAAAGGTAGATTATTTAATCTACTTTTAAAAAGCAACTACTAGTTTTAAATATTTTACATTAGATAGGATTTTTGTATATTGTATACAAATTTTGTATATTGATACAAGATTGATATTATTTTTGTTAGAAAATATCGTACATGTATTTTTAATCTTGTTCAAGGTATTGTACCTATACAGTTCATTTAATAATGTAATGCAAATTTCTAGACCTTGAAAGTTATTATTACCAATTAGGATACAAAGAAATGCAGGTTAGTACTTAGTCACCTATTATAATCGAACTTGTAGTCATATTAAATATGTCTTCAAGGTCAAGCAGAGATATATTTGAGATAAACAGGTCATCTGCAAACACTTCAGAGATCAACAGAATATGGCATTTAAGATGTTTTAATGACTTTTTTATGACTATGAGACATGTCTAAGCCAGGCGGTGGTGGCACATGCCTTTAATCCCAGCACTCAGGAGGCAGAAGCAGGTAGATCTCTATGAGTTTGAGGCCAGCCTTGTCTACAGAGTGAGATCCAGGAAAGGCCCAAAGCTACACAGAGAAACCCTGTCTCAAAAAATCAAAAAAACAAACAAACAAAAAAAAAGAGACATGTCTGCTCCTGGCAGCACCAGTCTATTTCAAAGAAGATGATGGGCATTGAAGAAACTCTTTATGGAGTTTGCTTTCTTTGTGGCAAAAGCTAGCCACTGGGCAAGAAAATGCCCTTGCCTCGACTGCTGACAGTATACTGTCCAAATGAGAAAAGCAGGTTAAAAAATAATACACACACACACACACACACACACACACACACACTTACCTTTTGTTCTAATTCAGATCTATTGGTGACTGTCATCAGAGATGGCTATAAACTGACCAGAGTTCTCTTGAACATGGTTTAAATGTCATGTTTTCAATTTAAAATATATGACACAATGTAACAGCAACATGAGAAACATTCATGTTTTGTTAAAATGTGACCCTCTCTGCTCCTCTCCCATCCCGCTGTCTCCCTTTCCCCCACCATACCCTTCCACTCTCAGCCCCTCCCCTTTTGTATCTCGTACACACCTCACATATTTTGTTGCTTTCCTACCCCACCTCCTTAAAGACTGTTCTGTCTCACAAATCCCTTTCCATTTTCCTGGCTTACACCCACATAAATGTAAATTTACATGTTTACTTATGCTTACTCCCATGTAAATGTAAATACACATATTTAACATTTAGAAACAGGGATATACACGTGAGAGACAACTTGTGACATTTGTCTTCCTGGAATTGGGTTACTTTACTTTATGTAATATTTTCCAAGTACATGCATTCTCCTGAAAATGTTGTTTTTCTTCACAGAGGAATAAAATTCCACATTGCATGTATACTATGTTTTCATTATCCACTTCCCTCTTAATAGATACCTA
>CABHPH010144365.1:0-10229 GCA_902168325.1 Peromyscus nudipes
GTATTTGACTTTCTGGGACTGGCTTCTTTCACAGATCGGAATTCTTTGGCGCTTCTGGCTGTAAATGGAATTGTCCATCCTGCTTATTACCCCAGACAAGGCCTGTACCTCCCTCTGTTGTTTCGGCCACACCACGCGCTGGTCACCAGTGGTGCACCATGACAAATTACTAAAGTTCAGGGCCCTGGAGTAGGGGAAAGGACCGAGGTCGGTGGGAACCGAAGCACCGCCTCAAGGAGTTCCATTTGGGAGTCTGGTGTCCCTCCGGTGGATATGCCTGTAGGCGGGAATTTCAAGAATATCTGCCTCCCGGGTGGAGAGGTGGCTTTGACTGTGCCAGTTTTATCTCTCACCTCCAACGCCCCCTCCTCCACGGGTCAATCTCTGAGCAGGACTCAAATTCTGAGTTCTTCGGAGGCCTGGAGCCTAGGCGCCAGGGATGCTACCAGACCACCCCTAGCCAACAGCAGGGGCCAGGGCCCCAGGGACCCAACATACCCGGCAGTTCCCATGCCCAGTCCACCCCTGGCAGTGAGGGGAAGCACAGCCCATCCCTGGTCAGCAGCAGGAGAAAGTGCAACCCACCCCTGGCCAGCAGCCGGGTGGACGAAGCACAGCCTACCCTTGGTGGGCCGCGGGGTCCCAGGCCCCGCGCAGTCGTGCGCTCTGCACCGCCTTGTTGCGGAGGACGCTGTCATGGTAGATGCGGCTCATTTTTCCCTCGCCGAGGCCCAGCAGCTCCAGGAAGCAGCAGGCGCGCGGGGCGGGGCACCTCGGGGACAGGAGCCCGGAGGTCGCTGCAGCACTGGCTTTCCCAGCTTGCAGATCCCGGAACCGTGCTGCCTGCCCGGGGCGTTCCCAGGCTGGACTTAAAGGGGCCGAGCCGCATTCCTGACCGCCAGACTGTGTGCAGAGGCACCAGACTTTCCGAATGACTACTGTCCTTCGTGTTCTTGTAGTCTAAGACAGAAAGATCGAGGGTTCGAGACCCGTTTGTACTACACAGAGACCCTGTCTCAAAATCCATCAATATACAAAGCGACAGTTGAGGCTCAGGAATTGTAGGATCTTTCGTAGGATAGGTTCTAGGAGGATATTTTCCCAGGGAGAGAAGGAAACAGCCATGAGGAACCACAGAGTGGTCTGCACAGACGCTGCCCTTTCTGCCCTTCCCGTGGTCCCGCAGCGACCTATGGGAGTTCCAGGGATGCGTGGAGGAGTAGCGGTGGGTGTCAGAGCTGCTGCAAAGGAAACCTGAATCTCTGCCGTGTGAGCGCGGCAAGTTCCTCAACCTTCCTAAGCCGGCTGGAACTCGCCTTCTCCTAGTCTTTACCTCCCTCGCCTCAGATTCTGATCAATCGCTTCTCTAGTCCCACAGTGCCCTCTGCTCACGGGTGTCTCTGCAAGTCTTTTATTCGACACTCGCACCCAGAAGTCTCCTCTGACCTGGAAATCACTGGGAAGTCGGCTTGTTTCATTGGCTCTTTTGTGCCAAACCCTGGCGCAGGTGGCCGCATTCTGGGATGCCAGGTGTGCCCCTGCCGGGGAACAATGGAGAAGTGGCCCGGCTGATACCCGAGAGTCCAGAGAGTCCAGGGTGAGATGTCGGCGTTGGAAGACGCTCTCTCTCTCCCATACTATATGACCACACAGTGATCTCAGCCACTGTGTGTGTGTGTGTGTGTGTGTGTGTGTGTGATGTCAACAAACTTTATTAGAAGTGATTTTTAAAAAGGAAAAAAGTTTTACTTTTTTGAGATTATAATTACATTTCTCCCTTCCTTTTCTTCCCTTCAAACGCTCCTAAATACCCTTCCTTGCTCTTTCAAATTCATGACCTATTTTTAAATTAATTATTACTGTATGCATATAAGTGTATACACATATATATATATATTCCTAAATATAACCCTCTCAGTCTGTATAATGTTACTCTTATGTATGTTTTCAGGGCTGACCACTTGGTATTGGACAACCAGTTGGTGTGCTCTTCCCTGGGGAAGACTGGTTCTCCCACTCCCAGCATGCCTCAGTTTCCTGTAGTTCTTTGTGTAGGGTTGAGGTGTCATGGGCTTTTCCTCATCCACTTTGGCATGTCTGTTGGTGTGGTCCGTGTTCAGCTCATGTTTATGCAGTCACGTTAGTGAGAATTAACGGGTGTAGCTTCTGACATTACTAGGAGACACAGTCTCACAACAAACTCCCTGATCAGTAGGGCTCTTACAGTCTTTCTGCCCCTTCTCCCTTAATGTTTCCTGAGCCTTAGATGCAGGAGAGTTTTGTAGATGTATCCACTGGGACTGGGCTCCACAGCTCTCTATTTTGATTAGCTGTGGTTTTCTGTAGTGGTCTCCATCTGTTGCAAAGAGAAGTTTCCTTGTTGAATAGTGGAGACTTCAGTTATCAATTAAATACAGCCAGGGAGGCTCCAGCTTGGAGTGGGAAGAAACCAGCCACTTGGTTTTTAAGGGCCCTTTCTCCTTTAACAAAATATAAATCTTTTTTTTTAAAGACATTGTTTTATAAATTCTAGGCTGGCCTCAAACTTGCTATGTAGCCTAGGATGACTTCAAACTCCTTTCTCCCTACACTATCTCCCAATAGCTAGGGTTACAGGTGTAGGCCATCACCACACCTGGATTATTTGGTACTGGGAGATCCATCCGGGACTTAATGCACATTAGGCAGTCTTCCCAACTGAGCCACATCCCCAGCTCCAGAAATACAGTTTTGAGGATGCCTAAAAATATAATGGGCCCTAGGCATAGTGCCTGCGATCGGTCAGCCCCAGCACATGTCTAGTCTGTCAGGCAGTTCCGAATATTTCCCAGAAGGAAAGACAAAGATCCTCTGGGCAGGACTGACCCTCTGTCTCCCCTCAAAATTTCTGGGCAGCTCCTAGGCACCAGATGGGCCTGTCTCCTCTTTCTTCCCCTTCCTGGGTCATTGTCCCTTCACAGTGGCCCTAAATTGGCACTGCCTTCTGTGGCAGCTACATGTAGCTATTTAAATTTTATTTTAACAGTGCTAGAAATAGAACCCAGGGTGTTTGTGCATGCTGGACAAGTGTTCAACCACTGAGCTACACACCAGCCTAAATCATAAATATTAAAGTCTAAGGGGCATCACCTTTGCTGAGTGTAGTGGTTCATGCCTGTAATCCCAATACCTGGGACACAGGGGGACTTAGGAAAATTGCTTAGGCCAGCCTTGGCCACACTGTGGGTACCAGGCTAGCAGGACTACACTGTGAGACTCTGTCTCAAAACCCCAAAATAATAATAAGAGATTTTAAAAGTAAGTCTGCACACTTAAATTCACTTCCTTGGCCACGAGTCATATATTTGGGGGAAGGATGTTTGTTTGTTTTTGTTGGTGGTGGTTTCTGTTTTATTTTTGTTTTTGTTTTTTTTTTGTTTTGTTTTTCTGTTTTTGTTTTGAGACAGGGTCTCACTATGTAGCCTCATCCTGCAACTCACAGAGATCCTCCTGCCTCTGTCTCCTGAGTGCTGGTATTAAAGATGTGTGCCACAAAGGGACCCATCCTGTTCCCCAAGCAGATAATGTATGTGCCTTGGTCTCCTCTTCCCTGCAACTGTGAGCCCCTGCAGGGAGCAAATACCTGTGCATGAGTGAATGAAGGCATTACGGACGTCCCCAAGTCTCAAAAAAAAAAAGATGTGTGCCACTATGCCAGGCAGTTAGTCACATTGTTAAAAAAAAAAAAAATTAACTATTATTGTGACTGGAAAGATCAGTTAAGACCATGTTCACTGCTTTTCTGGAGATCTCAAGTTTGATTCCCAGAACCCACATGGCAGCTCGCAACTGTCTGTAACTCCAGTTCCAGGGGTCCTGACACCCTTACACAGATATACATGCAGGCAAAACACCAATGTACATAAAATAAAAATAAATAATAAAAGCATTTTTAAAAAGAATAAAAATGAATCATAAAGGAAGGAATTATTAATGTGTGTATACAATAAGAAGGTTGAGTCTGTGTGTGCCACAGAAGAACAAGGGTGGGGTCGGAGGACCACCCTGTGGAGTCAGTTCTCGTCTTACACCTTCACACAGGCTTCGGGGATTAATTCAGGTGGTCAGGGGTGTGCAGCAAGTGCTTTCCTAGGTACCTCACTGCAACAGCTGGTTGTGGGTAGTGCCTACCACTTCAGAACGCACGCATACAGTATCTCTTTTATCTCCCCTGGATTGGGTGTTGACCCTAGGACCTCACATGCTAGGCAAGTGCTCTAACCACATCTCCAGACTCTATGACTTCGAGCCATCAACATAACCTGCAGACCAGCAACCATAGAGGCAGAAGAACCTTTTGTGTGTGTGTGGTGGTGGTGGGGAGCTGGTTTGGTCTGGTCTGCTCTTTTGCTTCTGTTGTTGTTAGTGTTTTAAGATAGGCTCTTGCCAGGCAGCGGCGGCACACACCTTTAATCCCAGCACTTGGGAGGCAGAGCCAGGTGGATCTCTGTGAGTTCGAGGCCAGCCTAGTCTACAGAGCGAGATCCAGGACAGGCACCAAAACTACACAGAGAAACCCTGTCTTGAAAAACAAAAACAAAAAAAAAATAAAAATAAAAAAGCTCTCACATATTCTAAACTAACTTTGAACTTCCTATATAGCCAAGGATGATCTGGAACTTTGGGTCTCCTGCTGCTGTCTCCTGAATGGTAGGTAGGGTTACAGGTGTGTGCTACATGTGTGCAGTGTGTGATGCTGGAGGTGGAACTCAAGACTTTGAGCATGCTAGGCAAGCCAGCTACCAGCTGAGCTACAGACCCAGCCTTGGCATGTGCTTTTGTAAAAACTTTCATAGATGAGGCAATTTTGCTTCAATCAGTGAAGACTATTTTTTTTTAACCAAGGATTCTCCTTTGGCCCTTGTCAGGTGATGAGAGAGTGAAAGCAGATGAGATAAAATGATGCGAGGGTTAGTGGGACTGATACACGCGGTCTGTCGCTTATTCTTCTAGTAGAGTTGTCGTTCGTCATCTTGGACAGGGACACCCTCCTGCACTGTGTGCCCACTTACCTGGTGCAGGACACAAACAAATGACACCAAGGAGCAAAGGAGAGGTCACAGGAGCAGAAAAGATCACAGTAGAGAAATGTCCTCCAGCGCTGGGACTGAGACCCTGTGGTTAACTGACAAAGAGCAATGTAAGAAACAAGAAGCCAGAAGATGAGCAGGGCGTGGTGGCACATGCCTGATTCCAGACGTAAGAGGCCGAGACAGGCGCGTTGCTAGAGTTTCAAAGCCAGCCTGGACTACATGAGTTTCTGGATAGCCTGGGCTACAGTATAAGAACCTATTTTAAGAAACAACAAGCCGGGCATGGGGGGGAGGGTGCACGCCTTTAATCCCAGCACTCGGGAGGCAGAGCCAGGTGGATCTCTGTGAGTTCGAAGCCAGCCTGGTCTACAAAGTGAGTTCCAGGAAAGGCGCAAAGCTGCAGAGGGAAACACTGTCTCGAAACACCAAAGAAAAAGAAAAGAAACAACAACAGGAACTGAAGAGATGGCTTCGTGGTTAAGAGCACTGGCTGTTTATCCAAAGCACCCAGGTTTAATTCCCAGCACCCATGTGGAAGCTCACAACTGTCTCTAATTTCAATTCCAGGGGAATCTGACGCCCTCTTCTGGTCTCTATGGGCACCAGGCATGCACATGGTGCACAGACATACATGTAGACAAACACTCATACACATACAAATAAATAAATCTTTTTCTGGCTGAGTGGTGGTGGCCCACACCTTTAATCCTAGCAATCGGAAGGCAGAGGCAGTGGATCTCTGTGAGTTCAAGACCAATCTGGTCTACAGAGTGAGTTCCAGGACAGTCAGGGCTGTTATACAAAGAAACCCTGTCTTGAAAAAAAAAAAAAAAAAAAAAAAGAAAGAAAGAAAGAAAGCTTTTTCTTAAGTTAAAAAAAAAAAAGGACCCAGAAGCTAGTGTGTAGAAATTTCTTCCAGTCAGTAGGCATACAAAAATTGTAAATGAAAGATTTGTTTATCATTAACCCTAGTCAAAAATTGAAATTCTTTCAGGGATGTCTTTTCCAAAGCAATGCATGTAATTACAAACACACCAGTCTCTCCCCCATCCCCTGAAGAAAACAGACTTTGTCAAAATCCCTGTTTGGAACAGAACAGTAAAACACCCAGGATCGCACTCATGCATGAAGTCACAACTTAGCATATCTGACACATCCTGCACTGATGAAAGTCTGGTGGTTCCAGAGGAAGTAGCATGCTAAATTGCCACCGATGCAGGGAACTAGCCCGGAGAAAACACACATGCACGCCACGGAGCAGAAGGGGGAAAACAAAGGGAGCGCTCCCGAGAGAAAGTGTCCATGACATGAAATGGGATGCCAGGAGGAGGGCCAGACCCATCCATCAACGGCCCATCGATAAATGCAAATGGAGGAAGCCTGCTGTGGAAAGAAAATCTATGGCACGCCTTTGCATCAGGCATCACTTCATGTCACCTCGATGTCTCTCAGCCTCACGCTCCTCCAGGCCCATCCTACTCTCCTCAGTGACCGACTGACTTCATAAAGAAACAACACCATCCGCCTCAAGGTATGGCCATCGCACCCCCCTTTTCCCTTGAGACGGTTGTTCCAAGAGAGTCCCTGGAAAGCAAACTCTCAGAAGAGGATTGTAAAACTGGATTACTTCTTGTAATATTACTTCTTTTTCCTAATGCTGAGTGGGTGGTGATAACCCACAGCATGGAGTAGCATCAGAATGTCCAGGGCTTTAGCTGGCCACGCAGGTGGCCATGTCATGATCTGGCAGTGTGATGATCTGAATGAAAATGGCCCCCATTAAATTCATAGAGAGTAGCATTATTTGAATGGATTAGGACATGTGGCCTTGTTGGAGTAGGTGTGGCCTCATTGGGGGAAGTGTGACTCAAGCCACGCCCAGTGTCTCACTTTCTTCCTGCTGCCTGCAGTTCCAGATGTAGACCCCTCAGCTACCATGTCTACCTGGGTGCCGCCATGCTCCCCGCCATGACGATAATGGACTAAACTTCTGAACTGTAAGCCAGCCCCAATTAAAAGCTTTCTTTTGTAAGAGTGCCATTGTCATGGTGTCTCTTCACAGCCATGGAACAGTGTCTGAGACAGGCAGGAGGGTTTGTTGAGCCCAGGAGCCTAAGGTGAATCTGGGCAACAGGCTGAGACCCTGTACTGTGTGACTTTCCTGCAGAGACACCAAGGTCAGACCAATTCCACTCAAGCCTGGCTTGGTGAATCAGTGGGTTTATTCGAATTATGTACAGGAGTGTGGGTGAGGGGTTACTTGCAGGAGCATGGATGACTCAAAATAGTTACATCTCTGAAAAGCCCACTCCAGCATGGGTGACACTACACCCCTGGGGTGCCCTGCCCAGTCTGCAGTCAACCCCACCAGAGAGTCTCCTTTCCCTTAGCAACTGCTTTACTGCTTATAGAAGCTTGCAAAGAAGTCGTGGGAAACCTGTAACGTTCCCGGCTTCCCGAACCTTATCAATTTCATTAGCTTCTTGAATGTTAGAGGCCTTGCTCCAGGGGGAATGTTTGAACTCAGAGGAAATAGCTTCACAATACTGTCTCTAAAATAATAACAACTAAAGGCCAAGTGTGCTACCCCACCTCCCTGTAATCCCAGCACTTAGGAGACTGAGGCAGGATGATTGCCCTGAGTTCAAGATCAGCCTTCAATCATGGCAAGTACCACCCCAGTCAGGGATACATCTTAAAACAAAAAATAAAATAAAAATGTGTCAAAGTTTTCACCTATTCACTGGTGCAAGGCTCAGGTAGAAGGTCAAATCGGGCTGGGAAACAGGTACCATGCCATTTGATTGGCATGAGACAATGATCCTTGGCAGGAAATGGCAGAGGAAGCCAGCTTTCTGTTCTGTTGTGTTTTCTGATTCGGGGTCTCTTGAGTAACCCATGCTGGTTTCAAACTAAGTGTAGCTGAGGATGACCAGGAACTTTTGAAGCTTCCACCCACTAGTTCTGGGATTTAGGCCCACCCTCCCGGATTACGTGATGCTGAGGATGAAACCCAGGGTTTGGAGCGTGCTCTATAGGCAGTCTACCACCTGAGCCATACCTACAGCTCATGAGCCAGCGTTTATTATCAACACTGAACCTTTGGGGGGGAGGGGGGAGAAGAAAATGTCATTCTCAGAACAGCTAACAGCCAATGCTGGGCGTCTGGCAGCCATGATGAGCGTCAGGTCAGCATCTGGTCAGAAGGACCACAAAACTGCTGAAGGAGCAGGCCTTGCTTGGGTCACACTTGAGAGTGTGATGAAGGCTGAGCCCTGGGCAGGGGGCATTGGGTGGCCAAGCCCCAAATCCTTGCACACGAAGACTTCAGTGTGAACTTTCAGAGCCTCTCTGATGCCGTCTGGAGGAAGTGGCTAAGAGGCTCCAGCAGAGGAATGCTACAGTGGATTTACTCCATAAGAGCTGAGATGTCGGCCGGGCAGTGGTGGCACAGGCCTTTAATCCCAGCACTTGGGAGGCAGAGCCAGGCGGATCTCTGTGAGTTCGAGGCCAGCCTGGTCTACAAAGTGAGTTCCAGGAAAGGCACAAAGCTACATAGAGAAGCCCTGTCTTGAAAAACCAAAAAAGAGCTGAGGTGTCTACCCTACCCACCTTGTTCGGGAAGGTCCAGAGGCCATAAGATAGTTCCAATATCTTTGAGATACCCTTTGAGATTGATGAGAGTATTTGCTGTCGTGGAATAAGGTATCTGGACCAGGATGCCAAGCCCTGGTAGAGCCTTTATCTGCTAGGCTAGGTAGATGGAATTACTGATAGTGGCTGTAAGGATGTAAGCAGTTAAGTACATTGGCAAGCTTTATGCTTATAGCAGAGTGAAGATGGATGGATGCCACGAGAGTGATGTTGGATTTGTTGTGTGTGTGTGTGTGTGTATGTGTGTTTAAATCTACTGTGGAACATGGTGGCATCCATTTGCAATTTCAGCACTCAGGAGGTGAGGCAGAAAGATCGGGAGTTCAAGGCTAGCTCTTACTACATAGGAGGTTTAATGTTAGCCTACTAGGCTACAGAGTGAGACTCTGTTTCAAAAAAGCCAAAATGGCTAGCAAGATGGCTCATTGGGTACCAGTTCTTGCCACTAAGCCTGACCACCTGAGTTCAATCCCTGGAACCTACAAAGTGGAAGGGCAGGGTAGAAGTGTCCAAAATTGTCCCTTGACCTCCACATGCGACCTCCACGTGTGCGCTCGAGCACACACAGACACAGACACAGACACACACACACACACACACACACACACACACACACACTTTCAGTCTCAGCCCTTGGCAGGCAGAGGCAGGAAGATCTCTATGAGTTTGAGGCCAGTCTGGTCTACATAGCCAGTTCCAGGCCGGCCAGGGATACACAGTGAGACCCTGTTTTTTTTTTTTGTTTGTTTGTTTTTTTTTTGTTTTAAACAGAGCCATGCAGGGTAGTGAACTCCTGTGATTCTAGCACTTGGAAGCAAAGGCAAGAGGATCAAGAGTTAGAAGTCATCCTCACTATATAGTGAGTTCAAAGCCTGCCTGGGATACATGAGATACTACACATCAAAAAAAAATTAAAACAACCAAAATCTTTATAGCCAAGGGAGTAAAAGACTGATGCTTATTGGGAAATGTTATCATTTTTACTATTTTCTACAAAGAAAATATTTTCCTGTTTCAAATAACCCTGGACTTTTTAATTATAACCTGTTTTTATGTTCAAGCTATCTGTGTCTTATTTCTCCTGCAGTTGTACATAAAATGTTTTTACATTCACAAAAAGAACAAATACTATAGAATTGTATTACATGAAATATATAGAATATACAAATTCATAGAGACAGAAAGATTAGACATTATCTCAAGGTGGAGAAGAAAGGAATATAGAGCAATGATTCCCTAAGTACAGAATCTCTGTTTTATGTGATGGGAAAGCCCCACAAATGGACAGTAGTTTCAGGACATAATATCATGAATGTAATAAATCAATACAATTAATGTAATTAATGAATATCATAAATATAGTTATTGAATGACACTGTGAATGTAATCAATGAATACCATAAATGGAATTAATATCATGAGTGTAATTAATGAATATCATGAGTGTGATTATAAATAAATAAATAAATAAATAAATAAATAAATAAATAAATAAATAAATAA
>CABHPH010144365.1:10239-25945 GCA_902168325.1 Peromyscus nudipes
TAAATAAATAAATAAATAAATAAATAAATAAATAAATAAATAAATAAGGAGGAAAGAAAAAAAGACTGACGCCGCTAAAGCAAGAAAACATGCTGGGCGGTGGTGGCACACACCTTTAATTCCAGCACTTGGGAGGCAGAGGCAGGTGGATCTCTGTGAGTTTGAGGCCAGCCTGGTCTACAGAGTGAGTTCCAGGAAAGGCGCAAAGCTACACAGAGAAACCCTGTCTTGAAAAAAAAGAAGAAGAAGAAGAAGAAGTCATGGGGCCGGCAGCTTATTCTAGAGGACCAGAGTTCAGTTCTCAGCACCCATGGAGGGCGGCTCACAACGGTCTGTAACTCTTGATCCAAAGGATCTGACACCCACTTCTGGCCTCTGGCGGTGCCCGCACACATATGGCCTTCACCCACACTCACTCACAGACACATAAATAAAAACAATTCTTTCAAAAATATTTTCATCGTGTGTGTGTGTGTGTGTGTGTGTGTGTGTGTGTGCACGTGCATTGTGAGTGGGTGTGAGCACATGTGTGCAGGGCCAGCAGAGGCCAGCAGAGGGTGTCAGATCCCCTGGAACTGGAATGACAGCTTGTGAGTTGCCTGATGTAGGTGCTGGGAACCAACCCTGGTCCTCTATAAGAGCACAAGTACTCATAACTACTGAGCATCTCTCCAGTCCCCAGTCTTTTGGTTTTTTTTTTAAATAGTTTATTTAATTATTTATTTTATGTGCATTGGTGTGAAGGAGTCAGATCCCCTGGGAACCGGAGTTACAGATAGTTGTGAGCTGTCATGTGGCTGGTGGGAATTGAACACAAGTCCTCTGGAAGAGCAGCCAGTGCTCTTCACCACTGAGCCATCTCTCCAGCCCCCAATCTTTTGTTTTTAAAGGAAAGTTAAAGCCTTTATGCATTTCCAGAGCCGACTCAGTTTTCAGATAGCATCCATTGTCTGGAGCAGAGGCTGGAGCAGACACCTTTAAACAGGTTATACTAGTCCTGTTTCCAAGGCATCCACGGCCTGGTAACTGTGCACTAAAGTAAGAGACAACTCAACTTTTTTTTAAAAAAGATCACTAAGGACAGGTCTCATCAAACGCTGTTACAGGAGATCTGCAATGCTAGCCATGACAGATGGCTGATGGAAGCCAACCATAAAGCCTGGTTTATGAGAAACTGAGGTTGAACCCAGAGCTTCATATATGTTCAACAAGTACTCTGTCAACTGAGCTACATTCTCAGTCATCACTTTTTTGTTGTTTATTTGTTTGTTTGTTTGTTTGTTTGTTTGTTTGTTTTGAGATGGGATCTCACTGTGTAGCCCTGGCTAGCCTGGAATTCACTCTGTAGACCAGGCTGGCCTTGAACTCACAGAGACCCACCTGCCTCTGCCTCCTGAGCTCTAGGATTAATGTGTGCCACCACATCCAAAGCTTCTCCCTCTTTTTTAAAAGACAAGATCTATTTATGAAATCCAAATTGCTCTTGAACTCGGATCCTTCTGCTTCAGCCCTCTGAATACTGGGATAACAGGTGAGCACCGCACCCAGCTGGACTGAGCATCTTTTAACATGTTTTGTAAGCCATTTATATTTGCTCTTCAATTTGAAGTCAGATTTAAGCTTTCAGTAATTTCTCTCCCAGTTTGGTAAAAGTCAAATGACTTGCTAATACAGATTTGGTTACAGCAAAAATAAACAGTCACTCCTGGACCTTTCTCGGTGAAAATGCACATTTAAATTTATCTGAATTTTTGAAGGGATACTCAGTAATGTTTGCCAAAATGTAAACACGTATGCCATTTGACTCAGCAACTCTTTCATTTCCAGGGACAGAAATAGCTGTGTAGGAGATGATATGTATGTGAGCATTGTTTGAAATAGCAAAATGCTAAAAAAAAAAAAAAAAAAAAAAAAACCTTGGTGCTCATCCACCAGAGACTGGCTAAACATATTACAAAATAACAATTAAAAGAAATCCTGTGGAGCCAGGCCTTGTGACACATGCCTATAATCTCAGCAAGGCACAGGCTGGGGGAAAAAGATGACTGTGAGTTCAATGCCAGCTTGGTCTACATAGTGAGTTCCAGGGAAGCCCAGGCTACATAGAGAGACCTGGGCCTGGTGGTGCATGCCTGTAATCCTAGCAACGGGGAGGCTGAGGCAAGAAGATCACACGTTCAAAGTCAGCCTGGGCTACAAAGTGAGTTTCAGCCCATACTGAGCTGCACATGGCGATTCAGTGTCAAGGGGCTGGAGAGATGGCCCAGTGATTAAGAACAGTGACGATTCTCCAAGAGGAACCTAGGTTCAATTCACATCATCCACATGGCAACTCACAACCATCTCAAAGCCCTGTTCCGGGGGATCCAATGCCCTCTTCTGCCCTCTGTGGGCACACATTCTGGGAAAACATTCATACACATAAAATAAAATAACAATAAAAATATCCTGTGTTGGCTGGGCGGTTGGTGGCACACGCTTTTAATCCCAGCACCCGGGAGGCAGAGGCAGGCAGATCTCTGTGAATTTGATGCCAACCTGGTCTACACTACAAAGTGAGTTCCAGGACAGGCACCAAAACTACACAGAGAAACCCTGTCTCAAAAAACAAAAACAAAAAAAAACAAACAAACAAACAAAAAAATTATCCTGTGTCAAAAAAATGAAAGAAAAGAGGAGAGAGGAAAGAGGAGGAAATAAGACAGGAGGGCAAAGAGAAGAGAAACACTCACGGATCCACTTAGAAGAATGACACAGGTACACATGTGATGTATGTGTCGACATTAGTAAAGTATTTCATGTGTGAAATGAAAACAGCAAAAATCCAGGACAGTGGACCCAGGGTTCACTCACTCACTCAGTTATTGGTGTGGGGGGCCCATCCACTCTGTTGGGAGCTGTCCTGAGTGCTGGGAGTACAGAGGTGACCCAAACGGGTCATACCCATGCAATCATAAAACTGACAGCCAGGTACAGGAGTGTAGTGGGGGGGGTCGTCTCAGGCCCCGCCCAGCTCCCTGCAGTCCAGACAAATCTCTCTCACCCATGGTCCTGCAGCCACTCGGACCCAAGTAAACATACAGAGGCTTATATTATTTACAAACTGTATGGTCTATGGCAGGCTTCTTGCTAGCTAGCTCTTACAACTTAACTCAGCCCATTTCTATTAATCTATGCATTGCCACGTGGCTTTGTGGCTTACCAGACTTTCACATCTTGCTTCTCCTCGTGGTGGCTGGCATCTCTCTAGACTCTGTCTTTCTCCTTCCTTTCTCTCTCCTTGGATTTCCCACCTGCCTCTAAGCTGCCTTACCATAGGCCAAAGCAGCTTATTTATTAACCAATGGGAACAACATATATTCACAGTGTACAGAAAGACATTCCCCCAGCACAGGAGATGGGCAATGAGATCTTTTCAGACAGCAGTTACAGAGGAAACTCAAGCAAGGACTGAGACCCCACGATGATGGGTGGGGTAAGGTGGGATGCTTTATTTCGAGAGGAAAGGAAAGACTTCCCCGGAAAGTGACATCAGAGTTAGGGTCCCACAAACTCCTTCTTGGAGTGGAAGAGGTGCAGTGGGGAAGTGGGGGCTGGTGAGGAAGGCAGATCAGATATGGGCAGGAGGCAGGCACAGAATGCTCTTCAAAAACTGGGGGGCTGGAGAGATGGTTCAGAGATTTAGAGTCTGTTGGCTCTTGCAGAGAACTTGTTTGGTTTCCATTTCCCATGTCAAGCAGCTCACAACTGCCTGTAACTCCAGCTCCAGGGGAAGTGATACTCTCTTTTAACCACCTTGGGCACTTGCACTCACAAGTATGTCTGTGTGCGCACACACACACAAACAGAGAGAGAGAGAGAGAGAGAGAGAGAGAGAGAGAGAGAGAGAGAGAAATCTTTAAATAAAATTGGTGTGGGGGGTGTTGGGTGTGTGTATCCTATATAGTTGTCAGTGTGGGTGTGTACATGTGTGTAAAAGCCAGAGGTTAAACCAAGATGAATGGAGAACACCTTTAATCCCAGCACTCGGGAGACAGAGGCAAGCACATCTCTGTCAATTCAAGGTCTACATAGTGTGTTCAAGGAAAAAACAAAACAAACAAACCCAAAGCCAGAGATTGATGCTGGGTGTCTTTCCTCGTTTCCCACCTTTCTGAGAGTCTCTTTCTGAACCTGAAGTGGAGTTGGAATTTACTTCGTGTCACCAACCAGCTCCCAAAATAAGACACTAAGACTTATTATTAATTACTAATGCTCAGCCCTTAGTTTAGGCTTGTCCCACTAGCTCTTTTAACTTTATTCAACCTGTTTCTATTCATCTATGTTTTGCCTCAGGGCTTTTCACTTTCTTTCATTCTGTATGTCCTACTTTCCTGTTCCCTCCGTGTCTGTCTGGTCCCTGGCGTCTCCCTATCGTCTCTTTTTTTTCTCCCTCCAGTCTAAATTCCTCCTCCTATGTACTCTCCCTGCATAGAAGTTCCACCTATATCTCCTCCCTCGCTATTGGCCATTTAGCTTTTTATTAGACCAATCGGGTGCCTTAGACAGGCAAGGTAAAACAGCAGCACATCTTTACATAATTAAACAAATGCAATACATCTTTACATAGTTAAACAAATAATCCACAACATAAACAAATGCAACACATCTTTGCATAGCTAAACAAATATTCCACAGCACTGAAGTGCATCTCTTTGGCAGTGGACAGTGTTCCTGAGACTGACCCTTGAAGTTGTCCTCCACACACATGCACACATATGCACCTGTTGACACACACAAACATGCATGCATTTCCTTGGTGTGTGATTGTTTGTACACACAATGGCCCTGGAAGGAGAAGCAAGATACTGTAGACGGTGGATGCCCCAGGGGGGTCTTGGGCTCCAGGGCAGGAAGAAGACTCGTGTTTCATAGAATAGATTTTTTTTATGCTGTTTAATATTTTTGCCATGTGCATGAATTGCTTTTTCAATTAAAAACTAGTTAATTTTTTAAACTATGAAAACACTTTAATATACCATCTCGGTTATAATCAGAGCAATGGAAATTAAAACATCAGAGAAATAGGATTTTTTGGAAGGATTTAAAAACTCATAAAGCTCGTAGTTGATGAAGATGTTGGGGGGGAAATGCACTCCTCTACACCCTGCATGTTTTATTCATGGTAATGAGTGGTGGTAAAGCTTGCTGAAGGATCATTTGCCCGTTTTGATATCAAAGACTTTCCTTTCATCTCCTTGCTTCAATCACTGCATGCCTATGAATTTCCCCAAAGGAGAAATCATAGACTCAGACCACCAGCCTTGGTGGCAAGTGTCTTTCCTTCCATCTTGACCGTTCATTCCTAGGTTTTTATTCTGACCCGTTGTCTAAAACAGCAGCACCACACTGTTCGATTTTCATTGCTCAATAATATTCCAATAACTGACAGCGTAAGTTCCCTGTATTTGTCCATTTGGTCCTTCGGTTTCTCCCTGCACTGGCTTTTCCAAGGGCATCTATTCTGGCCTAGTCAGAGCCCTTGGATTGACAACTGGGACCTTTAGGACCTAGGACATCATATGTTGGTTCCCCACTGCTCAGGGCAGAGTGGAAGGGACAGTAGCTTGTTAGCCATTTGAAGCGAGGCATCCCTAAAGGTGTTCCATGGTTGTCAGATCCCCTTCCCTCGGTGATTCCTGCTGCTCATCCCATGTAGGCGATTTCCCCAGAGACCTAAAAAATAATCTCTACTTCTTTTTTTTTGTTTTTTGTTTTTTCGAGACAGGGTTTCTCTGTGTAGCTTTGCGCCTTTCCTGGAGCTCACTTGGTAGCCCAGGCTGGCCTCGAACTCACAGAGATCCACCTGGCTCTGCCTCCCGAGTGCTGGGATTAAAGGCGTGTGCCACCAACACCCGGCTTAATCTCTACTTCTAGAAAAGGGTTAAACTTCTTTCTTCTTGAAACAGAAGCCTGCCTGCTCGGGGCAGTAGTCAAGGGCAACTGTGGTTCCTTCCAGGGGTGCCTGAGACACCTGACTCCTTAAGCACAGATCCCTGAAGATACCTGCCAGGTACTGAGTGTAGAGCCTAATTGTCCTCATAGTGTGTCTTCCTGTGAGGGAACCTCTTCCACAGAGCAGTGGTAGAACAGGGTGTGACCAGTGTCAATCCTGGGCATGGCTCAGGAGCCTCCCCCACTAGTTTCCCTGCTCTGCCTGGGGTAGCTATTGTCTGCTTGGGCATGGTCACACGTGGATATCTTTGCCGTATGTACCCCATGGAGAAGCAGATGATCCCTGAGGATTAGAATGTCAGGAGCAGGTTTTCTCGGAGCTGCCAGCATGGATGCTGATCTCAGTGGAGAATTCCTCACTGACATGTTCATAAAGAAACAGGGCCTGCTTAGCTGCCCTGTAAAATCAATGTACTGCTTCTGCTTTGAGGACCAACGCTAGAGGGTTAGCTTGGTGAGGACGCCCCACCAGGGTTCATACATGGACTAGATAGATACTGGGAAGCAGGAGAAAAAACACATACAAAAAAAACAAATTTTATTTTATTTATTTATTTGTTTGTTTGTTTGTTTGTTTATTTATTTTGGTTTTTCGAGACACGGTTTCTCTGTGTAGTTTTGGTGCCTGTCCTGGAATTTGCTCTGTAGACCAGGCTGGCCTTGAACTCATAGAGGTCCACCTAGCTCTACCTCTTGAGTGCTGGGATTAAAGGTGTGCCACCACCGCCTGGCCAAAAAAACAAATTTTAAAAGAATGAAAAGTTTCTATGCACATACTCCATTCAAAATAATGGTTGTTTATATTTGATGAATTTTCTAGAATCTGTTTTTAATATATAAATGGAACCATCTAGTACAACCATATTTATTTCTACTTATTGTACAATTAAAATGCAATTCTAAATTTAAATATTTTTTACTCTAAAGTTCATTCTATAGCTGGGTGGTGGCGCACGCCTTTAATCCCCGCACTCAGGAGGCAGAGGCAGGCGGATCTCTGTGAGTTCAAGGCCAGCCTGGTCTACAGAGCAAATTCCAGGACAGCCAGAGCTACCCAGAGAAACCCTGTCTCAAAAACCAAAAATAAATAAATAAATTTTATTTTACTTTAAAATTTTAATTGATTTTAAATTATTTTCATTTTTAATTTTATTTTTTATTTGGAGTGTGTGTGTGTGTGTGTGTGTGTGTGTGTGTGCACAATGTGAAGGTCAGAGGACAGCTTGCAGAAAGTCAGTTCTCTCTCTGGACCACGTGGACTCTGAGAATTGAACTCAGATGACCAGGCGTGGCTCTGAGTGTTCTATTCACTGAGCCTTTGCCAGCTCTATTTCAGTTTTTTTTTTTTTTTTTGTTTTGGGGAGTGGGATTCCCTTATTTTAAAATTAAAAATAGCTGTGAGTGATGGTGCATATCTATTACCCCAGCATTTGGGAGGCAGAGACAAGTCAATCAGGAATTCATCCCTGGCTGGACAGCCAGCCTAGGCTACCTGGGACTATGTTTCAAAAACTACAATTAAAATAGAATTAATTGTGGCTGGAGAGATCAGCAGTGAACAGCATTTGCTGTCATCCCAGCGGCATGTAGCTTCTGGGTTTCCAGGGGCAGGGAGGTGAGTTTACTCAGGGATGCGAGGAAACGTCACAGCCCACATCGTCAGCATCTGCTCCATCTCCGCCAGCGCCACAGAGTTTCAGGAGTTTCCACAGGTAAGGCCTTCCTTCATCTGCCTAAAGTCTGCCCAAGAGAGAACACCCCAGAGAGGGACAAGGAGTTCTTGGAGGCAGCCTCCTCCAGGGGATGCAAGTAGGAAGAAACCCAACCTCCTCTCCACAGTGGCATTTCCTCCTGACTCACTCTCTGGCTTCCATCTCCCCACTTCTCCCAGCTCTACCACACGGACCATCTTCTCCACCCAAGGGATGACTCCCTGAACCAGACCTCTACCTGCCACTGGTTGGTTGGACCGCTAAAGTGTGGAGATCTCTCAGGACCAGCAGACCTTTTGCAAGGCTCATGTCTTGCTTCATAATTCTGTTTTGGATGTTGATGCCAGGTTTCTCTCCTCCCACTTCACCCAAGCCGCTTCCATCATCTGTGAGCTGAGCTCCTATTTTAAATCCTCCTAAGGACGAAAACCAAGCTGCCAATGAAGCCATGAACAATGAGTTCTTATTTAGGGTTTTGGTTAAAATTTACTGAAAGGCTCTTTTTTAGACTTACTTAAGCACATATTTTTATCATCCTTCACTCTTGTGCATAGGTAAAAAGGGAAATAAATTGGCAGCTATTACTAAAACTTCCTTATAGAACAGTCTGGTGCGGGGGCTAATTTATTTCTGAATTCCTTTTCAACTCAGAGTTGGTCATGACCGCTCTTCCTCCACATTGTGAGTGCCTGTGCGTTCCAAGTGTTATTGACACAGGAAGGAACCTCTTAACCCAGTGCTCTGCCACTGCTTCCAGAATTTTCTTCCAGGCCATCGATGCGCATTCTGTAAGCTATACTATCTGTGTATATTTGTGTGTGAGACAGAGGGGCCAGGGCTGTGCCTCACACACACCATGTGTATGTGAAGGTCAGAGAACCACTTTCAGGAATCAGTTCTCACTTTCCACCGAGAGCTCTGAGCTCTGAGGATTGAACTTAGGGCATCAGGCTTGCACAAGAACCATTTACATGAGGAGCCATCTCACTGACCTCCCCAAACCATGATTTTTTTTTAATCTAATGGAAGGCATCGATAGAATGTGTCCAGACCCAGTTTGCCTGTGTGCAGACAGTAGCCGCCCATCACAGTAGCTGTCTAACTGACAGCTACAGTCGGCAGTATTGACTGTGGGACACATGCCAATTCCAAAGAAATGTACACCTTGGAAACGATGGGTGTGAGTGAGTGTTAAGATTTCTCCTTCACACACCTCCACAGCTGCCTCCAGGCAGGAGGTACTTCAAGTCACCTTGAGAGGTCATGTGCTTAGAGAGACTCTGATACTTTCTGATATATAAATCTTACTACATTACTATAGCTAAAAAGATTTATTTTTGTAAATTTCTTAATTTATTTTTATGTTTATGTGTCTGTGTAATCGTATACCACGAGTGTGTAGATAGATACACACAGAGACCAGAAAAAAATGTTGAATCTCACAAAACTGGACTTATTGGCAGCTGTGAGCCGCTGGACAGGGAGGCTGGTAACCAAACTTAGGTCCTCAGAAGAGCAGGCAGTGTTCTTAGCAAAGGAGCCATCTAACCTCTGGTGTGGTGGTCTGGATGCAAATGGCCACCAATAGGCTCATAGGGAGTGGCATTATTAGGAGGTGTGGCCTTGTTGGAGGAGGTGTGGCCTTGTTGGAGGAAGTATGTCACTAGGGGCAGGCTTTGAGATTTCAGATGCTCAAGCTAAGCCCAGTGTCACTCCCTCTTCCTGCTGCCTGCCAATCTAGATATGAATGTAAAGCTTTTGGCTTCCTCTCCAGCACCATGTCTACCTGTGGGCCACCATGCTTCCCACCATGATGCCAATGGACTAAAGCTCTAAACTGTAAGCCAGCCCAGATTAAATGCTTTCCTTTGTACGAGTTGCCATGGTCATGGTGTCTACTCATAGTAATAGAAACCCTAAGCCACCTAGAAAATTTTTGGTTTTGTTTGTTTGTTTGCTTTTCTTAAGTGCTGGAAGATGGGACTTGGGGCCATGATCATGGCAGAGAAATGCTATAAGGTTCAACTAATAATACCAATCTAAACAAACAAACAAAAACCAAAAAAAACCAACAACACAACACAAAACAAACAACAAACAAACAAACAAAAAATAGGGTCTCAAGTATCCCAGGCTGCTTTAGTACTCACTGAGGATGACCTCGAACTTCTGACCCTCCTTACTCCTCCGGAATGCTGGGATTATAGGTAGGCACCACAAAATCTGGTTTTCCAAGGTGCTGAGGATTAAACCCAGGGCTTCATGCAAGCTAGGCCAGGATTCCACCAACTGAGCTCCATCCTCGACCCCAGTCCTTGAGTTGTTTGTTTTTGACAGGGTCTCACTACATAGCATAAGCCAGCTTTGTTCTTCCGCCACCGCCTCCCACGTGCTGGGATTACACCCAGCACCACTCTATCTGGCTGAAAAGGAACCTTTGAACAAAAAACTTTGGCTGCAATTCTGCCGTTTCTCTAGAGAAAATCCTAAAAGAAGGCTTAGGTACTTAAAACTGAGGCTGACTATGCTTTTCATGGACATGAATTATAGTTATTGAAGTGGATATGAGGTAGGTGCGCATGTGCGCTCATGTGTACGCTCACACATATGCTGAAAGACTGGAAAACAAAGTCTTCCAAAAAAAAAACAAAACCCACAAAACACGACCAAATGCCCCTTCGAGTCAGGAGCAGAGGCTAGATGGAAGGCAGAAACCCCGGAGTGGACCATATGCAAGAGCAGACTGCCCTTGTAGCCAAATGCTCCTCTGGGTCTCTGAGCTTGGAGGCAGGAGAATTTGAGGAACTTGGAAGGTACAGTGGAGGCCCTGCAGAGGGACCAGGAGGCTTACGCTCTGCTTTCCTACCCTGCCTTGCCTGCTGCCAGGAGGGGTAGTGAAGACACCAGAGCTCAGAAAGTGGGGTGTTGCCATAGAAGACCACCAACGTGCAGGAGCGAAAGGGAGCTAAAGAGGAAGGTGTGGCTTCGACTTGCCCGGAGTTCCGTGTCCTTCCTCCATGGTAACAGGCATGGCGAACAGGTAGCAGGATTCACACACTGGGCATGTTAACAAGTTCAGCAAGTCATACATTGGACCAAGAGCAGCTCAAGTAGAAAAGACATTGAGTTGGATCATATCCGAAGATGTCTAGGGGTAGGTGGCCTCTGGGTTTTGTTGGGGATATTCAGAAGGCAGGTTTTCTGCCTTTCCACTCTGCTATCCTGAAGCTAGAATCCTCAGGGATTGTTACCTCATTTGGCTGGGCAGGATTTTTTTGTTTTGATTTTTTTTTTCTCCCCTGCAGTACTGAGGACAGAAACTAGGGCTTCATGCACACTGGGCAGACACTCCATCCTGATCTACAACCTTGGCTCTCTCGCAGATTCTGTTAGGAAAAAAGAAATGAGAAATGACGAGGGAGACAGGCATGTGGATCTCTGTGAGCTTGAGGCCAGCTTGGTCCACACTGGGAGTTCCAGAACAGCTGGGGAGGGGGATGTATCATTAGCCTGCTGTCAGAGTCTTGTATGAAAGCTCACCAGAACACTCAACTACAAAGACAATCACATCCAGAAACCAAAACATGTTTGAGGAAAAGAACCACCTGGAAACAATGATACCAAACTCTCCTTGCAAAGGAAGCAAGATGTTATTAGATTGATTCTATCTGATACCCCAAGATAAACAAATGATTATGTTCAGAAATTAAAAGTAGGAGGGCTGGGGAGATGGTTGGTAAAATGTTTGCTGTACCTCAGAACACACATAAAAAAAGTTTGGTCTCAAAATATGAGATGGAGGGGCCAACAAGATGGCTGTGCTGGTAAAGGTGCTTGTGACCAAGCCCAGTGACGAGAGTTCAATACCTAGGATCCATATGATGGAAGGAGAGAGCTGACCTCTGTAAGCTGTCCTCTGACTTCTTCGGGTGTGTCATGGCGCACGCGCACGCGCACACACACACACACACACACACACACACACACACACACACACACACAAAATGTAAAAAAAAAAGGAAAAAGATCAACGGAAGAGTATGCCCCACAGCAACCTCTTGCCTACACACATTCACATATATCCATGAAGTCATATGTTGTTGGAGGTTTTTACTCTTTTGGGGGGGCCCCCACCCAGCTCCCAAATAAATCACAGAGGCTTTTTCTTAATTATGAATGCCTGGCCGTAGCTTGGCTTGTTTCCTGACAGCTCTTGTTAACTTAAATTATCTCATCTACCTTTTGCCTCTGGACTTTTCCCATTCTCTTACTTCTGTAAATCTTACTCTTACTCTGTGGCTTGCTGTATAGCTGGGTGGCTGTGTAGCTGGGTGGCTGGCCCCTGGAGTCCTCCTCCTTCTCTTGCAACTTCTCTTTTTTCCTCCCAGATTTCCCCTTCTATATATTCTCTCTGCCTGCCAGCCCTGCCTATTTCTCTTTCCTGCCTTGCTATTGGCCAATTCTTTATTAGACCATCAGGTGTTTTACACAGGCACAGTAACATAGCTTCACAGAGTTAAACAAATGTAACATAAACAAAAGTAACACACCTTAAAATAATATTCTACAACAGGTATACAAACACATTTTATAAAAAAAAAAATTAACTAATAAAAAACAACTAGGAAGCCAGGCGTGGGGGCTCACACTTTTAATCCCAACATTCAGGAGGCAGAGGCAAGCAGATCTCTGAGTTTGAGGCCAGCCTGGTCTACAAATAGAGTTCCAGGACAGCCAGGGCTACACAGAGAAACTCTGTCTCAAAAAACCAAAACTAAACAAACAACAACAACTAGGGATGTGTATATAGTTCATTTAGTACTATGCTTGCTTTGCATGCACAGACCTCTAGGTGGGATCCCTCGGACTTGTGAAGAGAGGCAGAAAGATCAGAAGTTTACAGTCATCATTTGTTACTTGGGAAGTTTGAGGCCAGGCTGGGCAATGTGAGACCCTTGTTTAAAAAGAAAAAAGAAAGAAAGAAAGAAAGAAAGAAAGAAAGAAAGAAAGAAAGAAGAAAAGAAAAGAAAAACAAAGCGGGGTAGGGGGGAGGGGAGGGAGAGATCCCACCCTTGCAGGAACCTGGGTGAACTTGGAGGACGTTGCCTTAAGTGAAATGAATCAGTGGTAGTAAGACAAGGTTGCATAAGCCCACGTATGAATGGTAAAAGTGTCTAACTCAAAGAAACACAGAGTAAACTGGTAGTTACCAGGGATGGACTGGGGAGATAGTGGCCACAAGATACAAAGTATCAGTGAGATAGAGGAAGAAATTCAAGAAGTGGAGAGAGCAACATGATAACTCCGTCCATAACTGGGTGCTGTGTGCTTGCAAATTGCCGAGGGTGGGTTCTAGTGTTCTCACAGAAACCCGCTAATTAGCTTGATTTAGCCACTCAGAGATACAAACATATGTCTAAAAATCAGGTTGATCACCATAAATATGTACAACTTTTACTTGTCAATTATGAAACGAAAGAAGAAAAACAAACAGTCTATATTTAATTAGTGTGTGGTGATATTTCATACCCAAAACAGAAATCTGGATCATGGAAATGGCTCAGTGGTTGAAGGGACCTGCTACTAAGCCTGAAAACATGAATCTGGTCCCTGGACCCACCCTAGGTGGAAGGAGAGGATTGGCCCCTAACGTTGTTCTCTGACCTCTATACATGTGCCAGGGTGTGTGTGTGTGTGTGTGTGTGTGTGTGTGTGTGTGTGTTAAACACAAAACTGAGGATGGTAATAACCTTTAGTTGGGGAATCCCAGGGAGAGAGAGGCAAGCAGTTCTTAGAAATCTGAACACCATAAACATGCGATAGTATGCCTGTGTGTGTGCGTGCGCGCAAGTAAAAAAAATTAAATTGAAGTCTTTAAAAAAGGAAAAACAGCCAGGTGGTGGTAGTGCACGCCTTTAATCCCAGCACTTGGGAGGCAGAGGCAGGTGGGTCTCTCTGAGTTTGAGGCCAGCCTGGGCTACAGAGTGAGTCTAGGACAGCCAGAGCTACACAGAAACCCTGACTGGAAAAAAAAAAAAAAAAAAAAAAGGAAGGAAGGAAGGACAGAATGCCTATAAAGGGACAAGTATTAGATTGACCTCATTGAATTGAATTTAGCCTTTTGTTCTTTTGTTGATTGGTTTGGTTTGGTTTGATTTGATTTGGTTTGGTTTGGCTGTTGAAACAAGGTCTCAAGTACCCCTATGCTCCTCAGGATGACCCTGGACTCCTTATCTTTCTGCCTTACTTCCAGAGTGCTGGGATTACAGGCATGCATCATCACACTCAGCTGCTAACACCAGCTTTGACCACCTCCTCTGGAACTGGGTGTCATTCTGGGTATCTTATGGGTGCTGGGCAGCACACCATCACTGAACTACATCTCCAGCTATTTTTTTTTTAATTTTTTTTTTTTTTTTGGTTTTTCGAGACAGGGTTTCTCTGTGTAGCTTTGCACCTTTCCTGGAACTCACTTGGTAGCCCAGGCTGGCCTCGAATTCACAGAGATCCGCCTGTCTCTGCCTCCCGAGTGCTGGGATTAAAGGCAAGCGCCACCACCGCCCAGCTCCAGCTATTTTTTTTATTTCAACCTAGGATACTAGATGGTAATGGTGAAATTCTGAGGTAGAAGAAAGAACTTCATAAGCCCAGAATTTTATCCCCATCTGCAATGTCAACTGGGAGGGCAAAACAAGACAATTTCAGACCTTTGGGCGCTAAACTGTCTTACCACCTGCGATGGTTACTCTCGATTTCAACCTGATGAGAGCTATGATCACCAGGGATATGGACCTCTGGGCAGGCCTATCGGGGATTACCTGAATTAGGTTAATTGAGATGGGAAGATCTGCCCACTGTGGGTGGCACCATTCCCTGGGCTCAGAATCCTGGACCGGATAAGAAGGAGGAAGAGAGATGAGCACAAACGGTCATGATTCTCTGCCTTCTGCTGTGGATGCAATGTGGCCAGCCACTTCAAACTCCTGCCATTTTGACTTCTCCATACCGATGGACTGTGCCTTCCAACTGTGAGCCAACATAAGACTTTTCTGCTTTAAGTGATTTTTGTCAGAGTAGTTTATTACAACTGAAAAAGTAACCAAGACACCATTCAAGAGCCACATGAAAGAGTTATTGGAGTATGTAAGGGGAAAAATAGTAATCTGAGGTAGATACTACAGCAGACCCCAGAGAGCCCTGCCTCCTCTTGCTCACTCCCTTGGACGCTCACCCGTGAGTATAAGTCAGACCTGTGATTTGCTGCGAGCACTAGAATTCTAGCAAAACTCCTGGCTTCCATTTTCCTAGAGGATTTTCTCCTTGGTGTGCAGAGGAAGCCAGCTGATAGGATGTGAGCGGGCCATGAAGAGACCCACAAGGCAAGAACCCAAAGGAGGCCAAAGATTTTGGCATGCACACTCGTGTGTGTGTGTGTGTGTGTGTGTGTGTGTGTGCATGCCACAGCATGCTTATGGTTTTCAGACATCTAGGACCTGACTCCCTCTCCCTCTTTGGGATTCCCCCAACTAAAGGTAACCAACCAGCCTCAGTTTTGTGTTTATCATTCCTTTACTTTGAAAAAACGAAAAAAGAGTTTTAACATGTTTGTGAGTGAGTGCCTGGACAGTATGTTCTTTTCTTCTCCTTGGTTTAGAATCTTATAAAAAGAGTGCTTTGTATAAAGTTCCTTTTCTTGATGCTGTGATGAAAACCCTAACAAAAAGCAGCTTAGGAGGGAGGGTTGATCGGCTGCGAAGGCTCCCAGCAGGGGTGCTGAATGCTGCTGCTGGATCCCTCCGCCTTTTCCTTTAGTTCCAGACCCCAGCCATGGGTGGTGCTGTTCACATCCAGGTGGCCTTTCCAACCTCAGCTGAGCTTGGAGACATCCTCACTGACATGCCCAGAGGTTTGTAACCTGGGGTGATTCTGCTTTTCTTTTCCTCCCTCCCTCCCTCCTTCCCTCTTCCTTTCCTCCCTCCCTCCCTCCCTCCCTCCCTCCC
>CABHPH010144365.1:26045-51572 GCA_902168325.1 Peromyscus nudipes
TCCCTCCCTCCCTCCCTCCCTCCCTCCCTCCCTCCCTCCCTCCCTCCTTCCTTCCCTCCTTTCCTTCCTGATAGTGTCTCCCCAGGTTGTTTTCAAGCTCCTACGTCACTGAAGTGGGACTTGAATTTCTGAATCCCCCATTCCATCCTGCCTTCCCCTCCACAGTGCCAAGATAACACCACCATGCTCAGTTTATGGGGTAATGGGGCTCAAACCCACCTCGTGCATGCTGGGCAAGCACTCTACCGACTGAGCGCATCCCCAGCACCCTCTCTTCTTCCTTTAATCCTAATTCTGTCAAACTGACAAGATCAAACCGTGTCCATGTCCAATGTTTTCTTTTCGTTCTCATTATTATCCTGGCTGGATTCCTGGCTGTTGATGTTTGGTTCTGCACTCGATGCCTCGTCAAAGCGACATAATATCCCAGCGTGCAAACATGCCAAACTTTCCCATTTATTCTAACAGCTTGGGGGAACTGAGAAGCCATGTGTGTGTGTGTTTGTGTGTGTGTGTGTGTGTGTGTGTGATAGTGGAAGAGCTCAACCTTTGTCTTCTACAGTGGAAACCAACAGATGATGCATTACAGATGAAAACTTTAAGAAGTAGCATCCAGCTGGGCGGTGGTGGCACACGCTTTTAATCCTAGCACTCGGGAAGCAGAGGCAGGTGGATCTCTGAGTTTCAGAGGCCAGCCTGGTCCACAAAGTGAGTTCCAGGATAGCTAGGACCATTATACAGAGAAACCCTGTCTCAGAAAGAGAGAGAGAGAGAGAGAGAGAGAGAGAGAGAGAGAGAGAGAGAGAGGAGAAAAAAGTAGCATCCATACAGATCTAGAGGTAGACGTGTAAACATGAGAAGAATCAAAGGGGTGGATGTGGTTTCCAGGAAGTGGTGGGAGTTGGGCAGAGACTGCTCTCATTCTAAGGAGACTCCTGCAGAGCGGTCCACTCCTGTACCAGGGTCACGGTGGTCATTGACGAAAGGTGAAAGTAGCAGACACAGGGCCATGTGACTTGCAAACCATTAGTGAAGGAAAACAGATGGGACAAAGAAAACACGGTCTAGTCAGCACATGACAGAAAACAAAAGAAAAACACAGATTACAAGAAAAAATAATTAGAAAAAAACAGAACCTTCATTTCTTCAACTATTTTGTTGGCACAGGTTAGCACAATCTATCACACCCACCATCCCAACACCTGTGCTTCCCCCCTTCCTTCCCTTCTTTCTTTTGTTCATTCTTTCTTTCTTTCTGTTTTGTTTCAAAATTACATCTATTTATTTACTTGTTTATTACATGCGGCTGTGCATCCAGGCCTCTGTCGTGCCATAGTGGGAAGGTAGAGGTCAGAGGACATCTCGTGAGAGTCAGTTCTCTCCTTCCGTGACGCCGGTCCAGGGAGCTGAGCTCCGGTTGTCACGTTTGGTGGCAGATGTCTTTACCTGCTGAGCCGTCTTGCCAGCCCTTTGTCTGCATTTTTAAAATACAATTTATTAATTTTACTTTATGTGTGAGTGATTGGCCTGCATGTGTGTGTGTGTGTGTGTGTGTGTGTGTGTGTGTGTGTGCCCCACATTCATGTTTGGTGTCCTCGGAGGTCAGAGAGGCCATCGGATGCCCTGGAGCTGGAGTAACAGAGGGTTGTGAACCACCATGTGGATGCTGGGAATTGAGCTTGAGGCCTCTCAGCAAGACAAGTGCTCCCAACCTCTGGGGCATCTCTCTTGTCCCCTGTGTGTTTATTTTGAGACAGGGTCTCCTGTAACCCAGAGTGGTTTCAAACTCTGTTTGTAGCCAAGGATGACCTTGAACTCCTGACTGAGATTAGAGGTGAATACCACCATGTGGGTACCTACTTCCTTTTAACATTTAAAGGTCTCATTACTGTATTGTTTCCAGCAGGAGAATTCAGGATCCTCTTCTGTAGGGTCAGCTGACCAGAACCTGAATTCCTCTTTGCATGTAAAATATAGTATTCACAGGACCCAGCACAGGATGTGGGTCTTCAGGTGGATATCATTATAGCTTCTGGGGTTTTTTTTTTTTGTTGTTGTTGTTGGTTTGTTTTTTTTTTTAAATTACTATTAGAAAACATAGTCAAAGAGAAAAAGTAACCTTTGGAGCTCCTGAAATTGGGGTTGGGGTTGAGTGAAAAAACAATCTGAGATAAATTCACCAAAATTGAACAGAGATGGCAGATTTCAGATGGACATGGGCCACAGAAGCCAAAGAAAATTGTCACTTAGAGAAATAACAGTGGGAATTTTTTTTTATTTTTTATTTATTTTTTATTTATTTATTTATTTATTTGGTTTTTCGAGACAGGGTTTCTCTGTGTAGCTTTGCGCCTTTCCTGGGACTCACTTGGTAGCCCAGGCTGGCCTCGAACTCACAGAGACCCACCTGGCTCTGCCTCCCGAGTGCTGGGATTAAAGGCGTGCGCCACCACTGCCCGGCGTGGGAATTTTTTTTTAAGAGACAGGTTTAATCAGACATGAAGGCACATGCCTATAATCCCAGCACTTGGGAAGTGGAGACAGGAAGGTCAGCTCAAGCTCATCCTCTGCTACAGTTGAGTTTGAGGGTTGAGGCCAGTCTAGGATGTATAAGACCTTGTCTGAAAAAAAAACAAACAAACAGATAAAAACAGAGAGAGAGAGAGAGAGAGAGAGAGAGAGAGAGAGAGAGAGAGAGAGAGGCAGAGTCAGAGAGAGAGGCAGAATCAGAGAGAGAGAAAGACAGAAAGAGATACAGAGAGACAGAGATGGTTGAGACTGATTCACTGTATTGCCAAGGGTGATTTTGAACTTCTAACCCCGAGTGATCCCCCTGCCTCAGCTTCCCGAGTAGCTAGGATCATAGGCACATGCCACCTTACCTACTAATAACAGTGCAATTTAAGAATATCGGCAGCAGGAGCTGGAGAAATGCCTCAGTGGCTGAGAACACTTGTGGTTCAGAGGACTTGGATTTGTCTCTGAGCACTCACATCTGGTAGCTCATAACTGCCTATAACTCTAGTTTCAGGGCATCTAGTGCCCTCTCCTGGCCTCCTTGGGTAACTGCACACTCATAGTGCATATGCAGACAAACACATACACATAAATATATTTTTTTGAGATAGGGTCTCTCTACATAACCCTGGATATTCTGGAACTCACTCTATAGACCAGGCTGGCCTCAAACTCACAGAGATACACCTGCTTCTGCCTCCCAAGTGCTGGGATTAAAGGTGCCACACCTGGTAACACATAAATACATTTTTTAAAAAATGTACATTAGTATTTTGCCATGGGAAGTTTCAGGTCCCCTGAAACTGGAGTTACAGACAGTTGTGAGCTGCCATGTGGGTGCTGGGAATTGAACCCAGGTCCTGTGGAAGAGCAGCCAGTGCTCTTAACACTTGAGCCATCTCTCTTGCTCCCTACACTTATTTTTTTTAATTAAAGCTAAAAAAAAAAAAAAAAAAAAAAAACAAGAACATCAGCATCAGGTGATGTCACATGCCTTTAATCCCAGCACTCAAGAGGCAGAGGCAGGTGGATCTCTGTGAGTTCAAGGCCAGCCTGGTCTCAGAGTGAGTTCCAGGACAGCCAGAACTACACAAGGAAACCCTGTCTCAAAAAAACAAACACACACACACACACACACACAAAGACTTGGGCTAGGGAGATGGCTCAGGGGTGAAGTATTTTCTGTAAACATGAAGAGCTCAGTTGAGATCCCGAACATCCATGTGAAAGCTAGAAATGGCAGCGCCAGTCTATAGCCCTAGTGCTGAGGGCTTGGAGACAGATGGATCCCTGGAGCTCACTGGCCAGACAGGGTAACTGAAATGGCGATCGTTATATTCACTGAGAGACCCTGTCTCAAAAAGACAAGGAAGCAAAAGATGACATCTTGCATCAAACCCTGGCTTCCACATGTGCATGCTTAGGTGTGTGCACACGTTTACACATGTGCACACATACATACACACACACCCAAAATAAAACAATAGTCAGTCATCAGCCCTACAAATAAAGAACAGAGTGAACTGAAGGAACAAAGATTGTATCTCTGTCAACTCTTCAATTGCAGTAATGGAGATTAAAAAGACAATGGAGCCTCATTTTCAAACGATTGACAAGAAAGAATTTTACATCCAGTTGAACTTTCATTCAACTGTGAGACCATGGCTTAAAAAAAAAATCCCATCATGCATAGAAAGCCTGCGAAGGTCTGCCACACAAAGACTCACACTAGACCTAGTTTTGACTAAAGCACTTTAATAGTAGGAGAGAGAAATGTGGTCGACTCCAGAAGAAGTAAAGTAAGTTAAAATGATCACTTTTGTCTTTTTAAAAGTCTAAGGTGGGGGCTGGGATTGTAGGTCAATGATAGAACAAATCCATAGCAAGAGAGGTTCTGGGTTTGACCCCCCAGCACCACACACACACACACACACACACACACACACAAAGAAAGTATTAAGGATAAACATTCTCATATCAATGTGATGTGATTATTCCTTGTTTTAAAGGTTTATTCTATTTATGTGCCTGTCTGTCTGTCCCAAGTGCCCACATCTGTGAGTTTGCAGAGGCCCGGAAAGGAGAACAGACCCCTCAGAGCTGTGATTGCAGGCGTTTGGCGGTCATGGGCTCTGGAATGTGATCTACAGTCCTCGTGAATGAACAGCAAGCACTCAACCCTGAGCCAGCTCCTCACATCTCTCCAGCCCTGTTACCTCTTTTTGTTTTGTTTTTGTCCAGACAGGGTTTCACTGTGTAGCCCTGGCTGTCCTGGAACTCACTCTGTAGACCAGGCTGGCCTCGAACTCTGTTGTGAAATAATCAGTTTGTACACTGTGAAGATGTATCACTCTGATTCATTTAACAAAAATCTGAACGGCCAATAGCTAGGCAGGATTTCTTGGCAGAGAGGATGCTGGGAAGAAGAGAGTGGAGATGCAGAGCAAACAGGATAGGTATTACAGAGATGAAGTAATAAAGCCACGGGGCAGAAAGTAAATTAATAGAAATGGATTAATTTAAGTTATAAGAGCTAGTTAGAAACAAGCCTAAGCTATTGGCTGAGCTTTCATAATTAATAATAAGTCTCCATGTCATTATTGGGAAGCAAATGGTCCCAACATAAAAGTCTGGCTACAGAGATCCACCTACCTCTGCCTCCTGAGTGCTGGGATTAAAGGCCTGCACCACCACCAACAGGCAAGTTACTTTCTTCTTAAAGGAAAGATACACACAGGTTTTGTTTATGATTTTGTTTTGAAACATAGTCTTGCAACTTAGCCCTGGCTGACCTCAAACTTGCCACATACACAGGGCTGACCTGGAACTTGCAGCAACCCTCCTGCCTCCTTCCAAGTGCGGGGACTGCAAGCTTGTACAACTGAAAATATTTTAATTTTTTATATTTATTGATTTAATTTATTTGCACGGGGGTGGTGCATGCATGCCATAGGGGCATGTGGAGATCAGAGGACAACTTTCAGAAACTGTTTCTCTCTTTCTACTGTGTGGAACTTGGGGATGGAGCTCAGATTATCAGACTCAACAGAGTCACCTTTACCAGCTAAGCCATCTCAATGGCCTCAAGCTCTCAATTCTTAAGAAACAAAACAAACAAACAAAAAACAGTCGGTGGTGGCTCATGCCTTTAATCCCAGCACTTAGGAGGCAGAGGCAGGCAGATCTCTGTGAGTTCCAGGACAGCCAAGGCTACACAGAGAAACCCTGTCTCAAAAAAACAAAAACAAAAAAGAAGAAAAGAAAAAAAAGATGTAAGTAAAGAAGTAAAGGCTAAGTGTACACCTATAGTCCCAGCTATTTAGGAGGATGAGGCAGGAGGATTATCTGAGTTCAGGAATTTGAGGCCAGCCTTGGCAACAAGTAAAAGCCTGTCTCAAAAAAATAAAATAAAATAAAAATAAATAAACCTCCCAATTACATTAATAATACAAATGAATTTAAAAGCTCCAAAGTCCTCCTTCAAAAGAAAGAGAGTGGGACTGGGGAGATGGCTCAGCGGGTAAGAGCGTGAGGACCTGAATTCAAATTCCCAGCACCCACACGGAAAGCTGAGCATGGCTGAGGATGATTGTAAGCCAGGGTTTCTGGACACAGACAGGTGGACTCTGGGAGCTCACTGGCCAGCCATCCTAGCCACAACATAAAGAGTCCCCATGAGAGTCCCTGTCTCAAGGGAATGAGATGAAGAATAACAGAGGATGCCTAATGTCCTCCTGTGGACTCTGCATGTATGTACACACACACACACACACACACACACACACACACACACAGTTAAAGCAAAACCCCAAATGACAGCAAGTTAGGCCTGGTGAGGTAGCACTAGCTGTAGACACAGTAAGACAGTGAGTTGGGCTTGGAGGGTGCTCCATAGTGGAACACCACTTAGTGTGCGTGAGGCTCCCATTCAGTCCCTAGCACACACACAAAGACAATGAAGTGCATATTGGATTTCCAAAAATCCCAACTATATGCCTTTTATACACAATCTACCTAAATTATAAGGATACTTGGATGTTGGAATAAAAGAGGATGGAGCCAGGGCTGGAGGGATGACTTGGTGGTTAACAGCACTGGCTGCTCTTCCAGAGGATCCAGGTCGGATTCCCAGCACCGAGAGAGCTGCAGCTCACTAGCGTCTGCTGCTTCTATTCAAGGGGAATCTGTCGCCCTCTTCTGGCCTCTATGGACACTGCATGCATGTGATGCAGAGACATGACATACATGCAGGCAAAGAGTGCCTTTACAGACAAAACGAATTTAAAAAAAAAAAAAAAGTTAAGAAAAGAATGGAGCCAGGCATTAAGTCACATGCTTTTATTCCCAACACTTGGTTGATAGAGGCAGACAAATACGGAAAAAGTCTTGTCAAGCAAGTATAAATATGGCAGCGCAGCCGGGCGTTGGTGGCGCACGCCTTTAAT
The DNA here is from genome assembly GCA_902168325.1 of Peromyscus nudipes. Lineage (NCBI taxonomy): Eukaryota > Metazoa > Chordata > Mammalia > Rodentia > Cricetidae > Peromyscus > Peromyscus nudipes. The sequence goes on from CABHPH010144365.1 coordinate 33,008, forward strand.
CCCAGCACTCGGGAGGCAGAGGCAGGCGGATCTCTGTGAGTTCGAGGACAGCCTGGGCTACCAAGTGAGCTCCAGGAAAGGCGCAAAGCTACACAGAGAAACCCTGTCTTGAAAAACAAAAACAAAAACAAAAACAAAAACAAAATGGCAGTGCATGCCTGTAATCCCAGCACCAGGGAGGTAGAGGCAGAAGGATCTGGAGTTCAAGGACATCTTTGGCTACATAGCAAGTTAGAAGGCAGTCTGGACGGCATAAACTCAAAACAGCAAACAAAGAAATGTAAAGGTATGTAATCACATTCATATTAGATACAATGGTCTTTTAGCCACAGAAAATTGTTACAAATGAGCAAACTCACTCTATTATGATGAATGACATTCTCCAAGAAGTGGTAGCAATTTTAAACTTGTGTTCACCTAATAAAGTATATGAAGCAAAAAATTGATAGAGCCACGAGGAGCAATGCCTAATGTATCTCAGAGTGGGAGAGCTCATCGAATTGCTCTTAAGAGCTGAACAGCAGAAAAGCTGCAAAACAGATCTGGACAACAACATTAGCAAGTTTGGCCTAATGAATAAAGAGAGAGCTCTGGCCAACAGTGGGAGGAACGATTGTTTTCTCTCATTCACATATGAAACGCTAACAAAAATTAAGGAAACCACAACCCATTCTCAATGCACAGGGAGTAAATAGATCAATGTCTGAACAAGGCATAGTAAAGTTAAAAGTTAATTACAAAAAGTAGAAATTTAAAATCCATCCCAAATGTGATTTCTAGAGGTTGGGAAGGGGTGGAGGAGTGGGTATAAGGGAAACTGGACTTGACTGGTTCATGTTAACGTGTACTGAAATATCACAACAAACCCTATTAATGTGTGCAATTAATATATGGTAACCAAAACCAAAGGTTTAAATATCTACATCTGAGGAAACTCTATAACAGGCTGCAAAACAACTCCTGGGCTCTCTTAGTTTGCATTCTTTTTTTTTTTTCAACTTAAATCTCTCTTAGTTTGCATTCTAATGCCAGGATGAACACCATGAGCAAAAGCAACCTGGGGAGAAAAGGGTTTATTTCACCCACAGTTTCCAGTCCATCATGAAAGGCAGCCAAGGCAGGAACTGAAGCAGAGACCATGGAGGTGTTTGGCTTACTGACTTGCTTCTGGCTTCCTCTGTTTATTTTCTTTCTTCTTCTTCTTTTTTTTTTTTTTTTTTTTTTTCCAGACAGGGTTTCTCCGTGTAGCTTTGCGCCTTTCCTGGAACTCACTTGGTAGCCCAGGCTGGCCTCGAACTCACAGAGATCCACCTGCCTCTGCCTCCCGAGTGCTGGGATTAAAGGCGTGCGCCACCACCACCCGGCACTCTGTTTACTTTCTTATACATCCAGAACCACCAGCCTAGAGATGGTACTGTCCACACTGGGCTGGGTCCTTTGTCATCAATCAAGAAAATGCCCTATAGCTTGTCTTCAAGCCAATCTGATATGTTGGAGAATATTATTTTAAGGTATGTTACTTTTGTTTATGTTACATTTGTTTAAGTCTGTGAAGCTGTATTACTGTGCCTGTGTAAAACACCTGTTGCTCTAATAAAGAGCTGAACAGCCAATAGCAAGGCAGGAGAGAGGACAGGTAGGGCTGGCAGGCAGAGAGTATATATAGAAGGAGAAATCTGGGAGGAGAGAGAAAGGAACCAGAGAAGGAGGAGGACTCCAGGGGCCAGCCACCCAGCTACATAGCAAGCCACGGAGTAAGAGTAAGATTTACAGAAGTAAGAGAACGGGAAAAGCCCAGAGGCAAGGTAGACTGGATAATTTAAATTAAGGAAAGCTGGCTAGAAACTAAGCCAAGCTAAGGCTGGTCATTCATAATTAAGAGTAAGCCTCCCTGTGTGATTTATTTGGGAGCTGGGTGGTAGACCCCCCAAAAGAGCCAAAAACCAAACAACAACACTGACATTTTCTTAATTGAGGTTTCTTCTTCTCAGACAACTTTAGCTTGTTCAAGTTGACAAGAAACTAATCAACACATGGATTAAAGAAGTCCTTAATGGAGAGGACACAATAGTGCACGCCTTTAATCCCAGCATTTGAAAGACAGAGGCAGGAGGAACTATGTGAGTTTGAGGCTAGCCTTGTCTACATAGTGAGCACCAGGCCAATTAGTACTACCTAGTAAGACCTTGTTAAAAAAAAAAAAAAAAAAAAAAAAAACCTTATGGGGCTGGGTGCATGGCTCATTCCTATAATTACAATGCTTGGGAGGCAGAGGCAGGTGGACCTCTGAGTTCAGGGCTAACCTGGTCTACAGAGGGAGTTCCAGGACAGCCATGGCTGTTGCCCAGAGAAACCCTGTCTCGAAAAACCATAAATAAAAATTAAAACCACGAAACAGGCAGTCTGAGGATCTGTGTTTCTTTGAAAGAAACTGAACGTGTGTTCAGAACAAAACCTGAGGCTGTAGCTTGCTTAGTTGGTAGTATAAGCAAAGCCCTGAGTCCTGTCCCCAACACTAACAGTGGCTCTAGCCTGTAACCTCAGGGAAATGGGGACAGAGGAATTGGAAGTTCAGTGTTATCCTTCAACACCAGAGACTATCTCAAAGGGAAAAAAATGTTTTTGTTTTTGAGACAGGGTTTCTCTGTGGAGCCCCGCCTGTTCTGGGACTCACTCCATAGACCAGGCTGGCCCCAAACTCAGGAATCTGCCTTTCTCTGCCTCATGGGCGCTGGGATTAAAGGTGTGCGCCACCACACCCAGCTTCAAAGAAAATTTTTAACCACACGATCCTAGCCACTTGGGAGATGGAGGAAGAAGCCTTGTGGCACCTATGAGGCCAGTCTAGGCTACATAGTGAGTTTAAGAGCAGCCTAAACACCAGGCAGAGGTGGTGCATGCCTCTGATCCCAGCACTCAGGAGGCAGAGGCAGGTGGATCTCTGTGAGTTCGAGGGCAGCCTGGTCTGCAGAGTGAGTTCCAGGACAGCCAGGGCTACAGACAGAAACCCTATCTCAAGAAAAAAAAAAAAAAAAAAAAGACCAGCCTAAGCAAAAAAAAAAGCCCTTCCCACACACGTATGAAGGACTATTGCCTTAAAAATGAAGAAAGTTTGAAAATCAACTTTCTAAGTCATTAGAGGAAAAAGAGCAAATTAAACTCAAAGTAAGTAAAGGAAATAAGAGGAGAAATCGATGGGATAGAAAACAGACACGCATTAGGGAAAAATCAATGTACCTGAAAGCTGCTTCTCTGGCAAGATCGATGGCATTGATAAACCTCTAGATAGACTGATCAAGAGAAGCAAAAGGAAGACGCAAATTATCGATACGTGTTGATTGGAGTTAGCTTTCCTTATAGGCTGAACACTCACGTGATTCCAGAGTTAAAGCTACAAAAACCAGCTGTCTCAAAAAGCCTAGCGCCTACCCCAGCCCTTTCCCCCGGTCTCCTGTGGTTTTATTTGGTTGTTTGTGCTTTCTCCTTCCATTGTTAGCACGAGACTGTGCATAAAGAGGGCTGATGAGAGAGCTCAGTGGGTAACCGCTCTCGCCACACACTCTGGTGACCTGAGTTTGATCCTCAAAGCCCAAATAAAGGTGGGAGAAGAGAAACGACTGCAAGGTTGTCCTCTGGCCTCCACCTGCATGACCCCCAGATCGCAGGGGTGCACGTGCAAACGTAAACACACACACGCACACACGCACGCATGCACACACACACACATTTGATAATAATAAGTATATTTTTACAGAAAATGAGTGAGTAAGGAGTGTATTTGCACAGCTGTTTTAAGGGCTGATATGTCTCTCACACAGGACTGTTGGGAAAGGCTTAAGATTCTTGTGATACAGTTGTGGGTCTTGGTGAAGCAGGCCTGTACAGTCAGCACTTGGCAGGAACTTGTACAGGCCCGTATAGTCAGCTTGCCAAGAGCTGTGGGCCAGCCTGAGCTACACCATTAGACCCGGTCTCAAAAACAAAAAGAAAAAGCCCACACACATCGAGATTTCTGTGATACCCTCAAACATAATCAATATATTCAAATACAAACTTCTTACTCTGGTTCAAAAATAGATGCCAGTGTGTGCTCAATAGATCAGGGAATGCAGTCATGATCGATAAATATCACAAAGAATTCCTAAAGGGCCCTGACTCTGCAAAAGGAGCCATCCAAATTAGCTTTCCAGTCTATTCCTCAGTATCTTGTTTTAGATCCCAAAGATCCACTTGATGGAGACTCCGTTTATCATGCGGCCAGCATCATTTGTGACCAAAGGACAGATGCATCTTCACCGATGACGAACTCTTGTCGACTTTTGTGACCCCCTTGGATTTAGGAAGCATTCTGCAGTTTTTCCTGGGGTGGTACCCCCAGACAACAGAAAAGCAGACAACAGATCAGAGAAAACAAGGCTACCCGAGTCCAGTGTGGGGAACCAAGGCGTTCGCTGGGGTCACTTAGAGGAGATGGACGAATCAAGCAACCCCGTTACTGACCAGGCCACCCCAACACAGGTAATGACAATGACAGCGGTATCCCCGGAGCACTCTGGCCAACTTGCATTTGCTCCACCAGAGTCTTCCCTCCTCAGCATGCGCGCACACACACACACATACACATACACACACATGCACACACATATACACATGTGTGCACATACACATACACATGCACACACATGCACACACACACTCACATTACACACACTGTAGGCAAAGTTTTTCATCGGGACCACTGGCCAGCTCCCAAATAACCACACAGAGACTTAATATTAATTATAAATTATAACTTAGGCTTGTTACTAACTAGCTCTTTCAACTTAACCCATATTTCTTACTAAGTTCTACCACACTGTAGTGGTATTTGCTCTGCCCATGACCCTGGGCTACATGACCCAAAGGAGGCAGTGCTTCCTGCCATTGTATGAGACCTCTGATAAGGAGTTGGAGAAGGATCACATGCCCTTCTGCCTGTGCCTGCCTACAAGATGGACTCGCTCCCGGTCAGATCAGAGGACGACTTCTGCTGTCTACTCCATTCTGTAATTGTGAGTGTATTTCCTCAATTTATATCTTAATAAATTCTGTTACCATTTAATAGACTCACATGGATTGATTGTAATACCACAGGGCCCATGGCTTGTTACCTCGTTCTCTACATGTTCTGCTTCCTCTGTGTCTGGCACTCCTCAGACTCCACCCTTCTTCCCTGTGTTCTCCTAGTCTGGCTCTCCCGCCTAATCTCTTCCTGCCCAGCTATAGACCAGTCAGCTCTATATTAACCAATGAGAGTAAGACATACTTACAGTATACAAAGATTGTTCCACAGCAATACACTTTATAACCTTGGGGAGCCACCTGAAACCATGGAACTCTCAGTGATGTCTCTGACTTGTGAGTTTCATCAGCTCCCTGAGTCTGACAGGCCTCTCCTTCTTCCAGGAGGGAAGATTCCAATTAAGAGGAAATATCTACACTAAATTGTTTACTAGAAAAATCTTCATTAAAACTATGGTTACAAACTGGGAGTGGAGTTCCTTGGTAGAGCATATTCTTAATATGCTCAAAGCCCCGGGTTCAATCCCCAACATCATAAATAAATATACTATAGTCATTTGTTTTATCTTAAAGTATAACAGCTGGAATGGTGTCTCAGTGACTCTTCTGTTGCTGTGAAGAGACACCATGACCACGGCAGTTCTTCATTTTGGTTGTTAAAGACAGGGTTTCTCTGTGTAGCCCTGGCTGTCCTGGAACGCACTCTGTAGACCAGGCTGGCCCAAACTCACAGAGATCTGACTGCCTCTGCCTCCTAAGTGCTGAGCACAGTGACTCATAAAAGAAAGCATTTAATTGGGGGCTTGCTTACAGTCTCATAGGGTTAGTCCATGATCACCATGTTGGGGTGGTACTCCAGCACCATGGTGGCAGACAGGCATGGGACTGGAGCCACAGCACAGAGCTGAGAACTTTATATCCTGACCCATAGGCAGCAGGCAGAGCAACTGGGCCTGAGTGGACTTGTTGTTGTTGTTTGTTTGTTTTTCAAGACAGGGTTTCTCTGTGTAGCCCAGGCTGTCTCCCCATGTAGACCAGGCTAGTCTTAAACTCAGAGATCCACCTACCTCTGCCTCCTGAGTGCCAAGATTAAAGGTGTGTGCTACCACTGCCCTGCCTGGTGTGGACTTTTGAAATCTTAAAGCCTGCTCCCAGGGACACACCTCCTCCAACAAGGCCACACCTCCTAATCCTTCCCAAACAGTTCAACAACAGGGGATTAAGCATGCAAACATGAGCCTACTGGGTTGGTGGGGGAGCTTAGTCTCATTCAAACCAATACAACTGATAACACAGGTAAATACATTTAATTAGAGCTGGAGAGATGGCTCAGCGTTTAAGAGCACTTCCAGAGGACCCAGGTTCAGTTCCCAGCATCCACATGGCAGTTCGCAACTGTTTGTAGTTCCAGGGGATCCTACCCCCTCACACAGATATGCAGGCAGGCAAAACACCAATACATATAAAATAAAAATTAAAAAATCATTTTTTAAATATTAAGAAAGAACATTTAATTAATTTGGAATCATTGTTGCCTTCAGTAAGTCATGTGGTGACTTCTGTATCTAGTGACAGGCATTTGTAATGATTCCTGATTCTGCTGTGGTTGTGTAAACACTTGCATGGCTTGATCCACTTGCTTGGATTTCTTTTCAATCTGAAGGTAATAGTGCTCTACAAATAACTTATACTTGACAGAGGATTGCAGCCACTAGGTCTTGTTTTTTAAAATGTGTTTAGTTACTAATGTGAGAAGAAATCTCCTAGGGCCAGCAATGGCTCAGTGAGTAAAAGCCCTCACCACGAAAGCCTGATGAGCTGTGTTCAATCCCCCAACACATATAAAAGTGGAAGGAGAAGCCCGGCAGTGGTGGCGCACGCCTTTAATCCCAGCACTCTGGAGGCAGAGGCTGGTGGATCTCTCAGTTCCAGGCCAGCCTGGTCTACAGAGTGAGTTCCAGGACAGCCAGGGCTACACAGAGAAACCCTGTCTGGAAAGAAAAAAAAAAAAAAAGGAAGGAGAGAACTAACTGTACAAGTTGTCCTCTGACCACCACATGAGTAGCACGCATGCACGTGCACATGGACACACACACACACACACACACACACACATACACACACACACACACAATCATCATAAATAACATCATAAGTATCATCATAAACATAAAAAAGAAAAGAAAGAAAAAATTTAAAGCAATCTCCTTTACACATTTACTTCATGAGACTGATGGGAAACAGGAAACATGGATTATCCTGGGCAATAGTAGCTTATAAGAGCATGGACTAGACTCTCCCTGTTTAGAAGTGTCTATTTACATATGAGAATTTCCCAAAGTCCTGAGCTGCTGTTGACAAAAGCAAGAAGCTGTGGAGTCTGCTACATGGTGCGGTGATCACAGATAACAGTGATAATGTACTGAGGACTCCAAAAAGCTAAAAAAATTAAGGACTCTTCCTTTTTTTGCAGTTCTGGGCTTGGAAGCTAGGGTGTCCCATCTGCTAGGCAGACCTGACCAGTTGATTGACCGATTCATTCATCCATTGATTCACTGATCCATTGATTGAGACGGAATGTGGGTAAGTCACCCAGGCTATCCTTGAATTCCTACGACAGCCCAGGTACAGGCTTGTAATCCTCCTGCCTCAGCCTCCAGAGTAGCTGAGGCTATAGTCCTGTATTACCAGGCCCAACTAAAAGAAAAGATTTTGATTTTTTTTTGTTTTTTTTTTGTTTTTTTTTTTTTTAAGATAGAGTTTCTCTGTAGCTTTGGAGCCTGTCCTGGACTAGCTCTGTAGACCAGGCTGGCCTCGAACTCACAGAGATCCACCTGCCTCTGCCTTCCGAGTGCTGGGATTACAGGCATGCGCCACCACCACCACCGGCAAGAAAAGATTTTGAATGGCTTTATCAAAAAGAAAATGATCAATATTTTCAGAGCTACTTAAGATTTGAACATGACAGAGCTTGGGGTTAAAGGTGACGACTGGGTTCAGTTCCAAGCACTCACATGGCAGCTCACAACTGCATGTAACTCCAGTTCCTGGGGACCCAACGCCCTCTCCTGATCTCCTCATTCTCCTCCAGGCACAGGGTATGAATATATTCATGCAGCTCACACATAGACACATAAATCAATCTTTTTTAAAAATATTTGAACATTGCATGCCTGTAATTGGTGCCTACATCAATCTCTGCCCTCCATACATATGTGCATACACTTTCACAAATGTAAATGTCTGTCAGTCTGTCTGTCTGTCTGCACCACATATGTACAGGCACCAATGGAATGTCAGGTTCTTTGGAATTGGAGTTACCAGGTATGGGTGCTGGGAACCAAAGCCAGGTCCTTTGCAAGACAAACAAACACTCTGACCCACTGAACCATCTCTCTATCTCCTCGCCCCCTTTTCTAGTTAAGATTCTTTTTTTTAACTATATATATTTTATTTTCTGAGACAGGGTTTCTCTGTGTAGCCCTGGCTGTCCTGGACCTCTCTCTGTAGACCAGGCTGGCCTTGAACTCACAGAGCTCCGCCTGTCTCTGCTTCCTGAGTGCTGGGATCAAAGGTGTGGGCCACCACCAGCTGGGAAAACAATAATTTTTTAAAGTAAATAAGGTTCACATTCCCTCCCTACCACTCAGTCCTGTGGTGATATATTGTGTACCCTAATAAAATTTGCCTGAAGATCAGAGAAGCAAAGGAACAAGCCACTGCCACATCTTACCTCTAGGACTCCTCATCCTGAAAAGGCTTTAGTTCCTGTCTCCTCATGCCTTATTTACCTTTCTCCACCCAGCCATATCACTTCCTTCTTAGTGCTGGGATTAAAGGCGTGTGATTCCCAAGTACTAGGATTAAAGGTGTGTGTCACCACTCCCTGGCTCTGTTTCTCTCCTAGACTGAGTCAATCTCATGTAGCGCAGGGTGGCTTTGAACTCACAGAGATCCAGAAGGATCTCTGCCTCCCAAGTGCTAGGATTAAAGGTGTGTGCCACCTCTGCCTGGCATCTAGGTTTAATCTAGTGGCTTGTTCTGTTCTCTGATCTTCAGGCAAAGTCTATTAGAGTACACAATATATCACCACATTTCCCCCTTTTTTGTCTAAAATAATAAAAGAAAGTTATAACTAAATAAGAAAAACTATATACAATAAGTATATACAATATGTACAGTCAAGAATTACAATAACAATGTCCAGTCCATAATCATTTGACAGATTAAAAAAAATACTCCATTATTTATCCTATTTTGGTGAGTCCAAAATGTTGTAGCTAATTCACCTTCTATCCTAACTTTTATTACCAACTAAAAACTATCTTTTGATGTCTTTCAAACTTATATACTTTACACCTCTTTAGGGAGTTTCTTTTCTGAATTTGTTAGCAAGGAAACCTATCTAATCTAACATATCTAATCTTCAACTATCTAATCTTCAACTAACATATCTAACATATCTAATCTTCAACTCCCTCAGAGACTCGAGAAGGAAATAATATTTCCTGAGTAAGCAGGAAGTGCAAATAAGTGACTTCCAAAAAATGTGAGAAATGACAGAAACAGCTCGCTACATGGATAGGCACCCAGGGTTCCTCTGCAATGCTGGAGCATCCATCTTTGGCCTATAGGCCTAGCATATCTGACAGACTTATCTGTGAAACAGGATTTTCTAAAGGGCCTTCCTACTTTGTCTTAGCAAGGTTCTGCAGTCCTTTCTTTTGTGTCCTGCTTGTCCCACTTGGACAGCATACTGTCAGCAGTCGAGGTAAGGGCACTTTCTTGCCCAGTGGCTAACTTTTGCAACAAAGAAAGTAAACTTGATATGGAGTTTTCTTCAATACCCGTCATCTTCTCTGAAGTAGATTGGTGCTGCCAGGAGCAGACATGTCTCATTGTCATTTAAAAAAAGTATGTTATTAAAAATCTTAAATGCCACATTCTATAGATCTCTGGAGTGTTTGAAGATGACCCGTCTATCTAAAATATATCTGTTTGACCTTGAAAATATACCTAATACGACTGCAAGTTCAATTATAATAACTAACTACTAATTTTCATTTCTTTATATCCTAATTAGTTAGTAATAGTAACTTTCAGGGACTAGCAATTTGCATTACATTGTTAAATGAACTGTATAGTATTGGTGAAATTATTAAGGCCACTCCACATAGTTAAAAGGGAGATTTATTTAGTGGCGTAACTTACAAATGAAGGGATAGGTAGGTTGCGGGTTCTGGAAAAGACACAGCGTAGTCCGGCAGTGTTCTCTGGAGAACTCTCCTAGGTCTACCTCTAGTGTCCAGCATCCAAGCAGGAAGAGAGCGTGGGTCTCCAGGCTCCTCCCTTGGCCCCGCCTTGTAGGTATGATAGTTACCAAAGCCTCAATGGGGGTTGGAACTTCCAGACCAAAGCTGGAATGGCTACCCACTACATCATAGGTACAATACCTTGAACATGATTAGAAGTGTATGTACTGTATTTTCTAACAAAATTAATCTCAACTTTGTATCAATATACAAAATTTGTATACAATACACAAAAATCCAATCCAATTTAAAACTAGTAGTTACTTTTTAAAAGTAGATTCAATAATCTACCTTTTTATCTTATCATATCCATATTTTCCTTTTTTCTTTTCAGAGTAGATTCAATAATCTACCCTTTTATCCTATATATCCTCTTCTTTTCTGAGCAGATTCAATAATCTACCCCTTTATCCTATACATCCTCTTCTTTTCTGAGCAGATTCAATAATCTACCCCTTTATCCTATCATTTCTATATAATACATTTCTATATCACAGTCCTGCTGCTAGGCATCGACCATCTTAACGTCTTTATTTTTCCTTCCTGATCTTGCCTTTGCTTCTAAGAGCAAGCATGGGCCACTGTCTGATTTCTCAACTTAGGCCCTGATCAGATGGCTTCCCCCTGTAAGCCATTAGAATAGCCGCAAAGCAGTTGGGAGCGTGCCTGCCCCTGCCTCCTCCGCCCTCAACAGAGTCACATCGTCAGGCTCACTCTCTGGGGAGGTCTTTCCTTAGTGCTTACAGTTCATGCAGAGTTCCATAATTTGGTTGATTTTCTGGGAATGGCTTTTTTTCTTCAAATGAATTTTTGCTTTATTTTTAAATTCACTCAGTTTCTATGCCCTCATCACTAACACCCAACTCCCAAGCTGCCTAGATACTTCAAATATGTCAGGCAGTGAATCGTTTAGTTTTTTTATTATTATTGTTTGTTTTTATGTTTTGCTTTATTTTCCCCTTAGTTTTTAGAGATAAGATTTCACGTAGCCCAGTCTGGGCTCCATCTATCTGCCTCCACTGCTGAAATGCAGGAATAATGAGTGTATACCACCACACCGAGCTAATAATGCTTTTTCTAGATTTTTAAATTTTTATTTTATGTGTATGGGTGCTTTGCCTGTATGTATGTCTGTGTAACACTTGTGCATCTGGTGCCCTCAGAGGCCAGAAGAGGGCATTAGATGGCTTGGAACTGGAATTGCACACAACTGTGAGCAGCCATGTGCATGCTGGGAATTGAACCCTGGTCCTCTGGAAGAGCAGCCAGTGCTCTTAACTGCTGAGCCATCTCTCCAGAAACTCTTCAGCCATTTTTAAAATACATTTTGACAGGGCCTGGTGATTCACAGCTCCCTCACTCCCCTCCCCCTTCACCGGCAGCGGAGGTCTCACTATGTAGCCCTGGCTGGCCAAAGATATATTTTCCTTTATCCCCATGGTGCTGGGATTAAAGATGTGTGTCACAAATTGATGACATCAAACTGGAGTTCACTCCTGCAACCTCAGAACTTGGAAGGCTGAGGCAGGAGGCTTGGTATGCATTCCAGGGGCTTCAGAATGAGAATCCATTTCAAAACAAAATGAACATTTAACAATTCACATCACCCTGGAGTCCTGCCTTCTCTGACCCCATCTTCTTTGCTTAGGAGTCCCAGGGTCCTCTTCCACAGTCTCTGCTGTCATGGGACCTGCCAGGTCTCAGAATGAGCATGCCTAGACACACAAGAAGTTGGCAAAGGTCATCTCAGGATAAATTCTGTCCCTCCAATCAGGTGTTACTGCTTCCATTTTTACTGGTAGAAACTCAGGCCCAGATGGGCATACAACCCACAGTGTAGAAGGTGGGATTTCAGAGTCCACATATGAGAGGAGACTCGTCGTCCTTGTTTTTTTGAGTCTGGCTTATCCTGTGGCATGATTATCCCCAGTTCCATCCGTTTTCCTAGATGTGATTTCATTCTTTGTGGCTGAGTGGTGCTCCACTGTGTATGTACACATTTCCCCACTACTCAGAAAGCCCAGCAGAAGGATCAAGAGTTGATGGGGTTGGCTCAATGGATAAATTTACTGGCTACACAAAAGCATGAGGCCTTGAGTTCAGATCTCAGCACACACATAATAATCTGGGGATGAACCTGTACATACCTGTAATGCCGACACTTAGGAGAATGGAGATAGGAAGATCACTGAGACTCACTGGCTTTGAGCCTCGCTGAAAAACACAAGTTCCAGATTCAGGGAGAGACCCTGCCTGAAAGGAATGAGGCAAGGAGTTGATAAAAGGGGACATTCCAAGAGCACACAGGCATGAGCACCCACAAACACGCACACGCATTCACCACACACACACAGACACACATATATACACATGTACACTTGCAAAATCAATCTCTAAGAAAGCAAGCAAGAATTCTTAGGTAGTTGAGGCTCTGTAGCAAGAGCAGATCTGCTTCTTGTGTGACATGACAATTTGGGGGACTGAATATAATGGAATGGAAGCTACTGAACTTGCATTCAAGTGAGCGATCAGACAAAACAATGCATCGTATTAGGAGAGGTTGTGCACTATACAGGAAAGCAACGGGGGTCCTATAGGGGGCAGTTTCACGGAGTGACTGAGAAAAGAATTTCTAGAGAGGTGATTAGAGCAGGAACCAAAAGTCAATAATGGAGTGAGTCACCTGACATCAGGTGAGAAAACAGAAGGAATGGTCAATAAAGACATGGGGATGTTTGGTCCTGAATTAAAAGCAAGAAGAGTTGGAGTGACCATAGATGTTCAGCACCTTCATGATGTTTTCTCGGTGAATTGTCACAGTGATAACTGACAACAAACATTGATGGGACAGCAGCAATGAGCCATACATAAAGAAGGAGGGGAGCTGAGTGAGTGTCTCAGCACTCAGGAGGCAGAAAATCACCAAGGGTCTAGGCCTACACGGGCTATATACTGAGACCTTATCTCTAAAAAGCAGGAAAAGGGGCATGGTGGTTCACACCCCTAACTCAGAAGGATGAGACAGAAAGATTGCCAGGCTGTAAGGCCAGCTTGGTCTACATGGTGTGTTCCAGGATGGCCTGGACTACAGAATAGTGAGACCGTGTTTCAAAAACAAAACCAGGGGCTGGAGAAACAGCTCAGTGGTTAAGAGCACTTGCTGCTCTTCCAGAGGACTCTGAGTCACAATCGCCTGTAACTCCAGAGATCTGCCCCATCTTCTGGCCTTCATGGGCATCAAGCTTGCATGTGAACACATACAGACATAAGGGCAAAACACTTATACATGTGAAAAATAAATTTAAAAAATCTAAAACAGCCGGGCGGTGGTGATGCACACCTTTAATCCCAGCACTCAGGAGGCAGAGCCAGGCGAATCTTTGTGAGTTCGAGTCCAGCCTGGTCTACAAAGTGAGATCCAGGACAGGCTCCAAAGTTACACAGAGAAACCCTGTCTCGAAAAAAGAAAAAAAAAATCTAAAACAAAGCAAAAACCAAAACCAAACCCAAAAAGTAGCAACAATGAGTAAGGGTAGGGAACCAGCAGGGTGGCTCAGGAGGGGAAGGCACTTTCGAGTTTGATCCACATGGTGGAAAAAGAGAACCAAATCCTGCAAATTGTCCTCTGACCTCCATGTGTGCCATGGCAAGTGTATGCCTGCATGCATACACACTCAAGATAAAAATAAAAGAATGAATGAACAATACAATATTCTTAAAATAAGGTAGTTAAGGAACACAGTGCTGGAGAATTAATTCTATTTTTTTCTTCAGTGTAGAAGATAGAGCCCGGTGCCCCACCCATGCCCAGCAAGTGGCCCACCATTGCCTGTACCCCAGCCCAGCACCCTGCACAAGTGCTCAGAGGGAGCCAGGAGGAGGCAGAACCCTGGCCAGCCGTCCTCACCACCTGTTACACAAGACACCTTTCTCTCATTCACCTCAAGAGACTCAAACATTTTATTTGGTAGTCATAGATTCAAAAGATTGACAGAAAAGGCAATCTCGTGGTTTAGTGTTCCCTAAAGGCTCTGTGTGGAAGGCTTGGAGCCAGCCTGTGATGTCATTGGGAGGTGGTGGAACCTTTAGGAGATGAGTCTTCATGGAAGGAAGTGAGATCTGGGGGCAGGTCCTTGAGGGGATACTGAGGCCCACTTCTGCCCTTCCTCTGTCTTTGCTTGGTGAGCGTGAGGTAAGCACTTCCCTCTGCCACACACTCACTGTGGCCCTCAGACAATGTGGCCACATGACTACAGATTGAACCTTCTGTAGCTGTGAGCTAAAACAAATACTCCTCTTTGCAGGGAGAGGGAGAGGCCCGATTTTTTAAGGTAGGACCTTATTCTGTTGCCTAAGTCGGCCTAAAATTCACACCAATCCTCCTGTCTCAGCCTCCTAAGTACTGGATGACAAGCATGAGCCACCATGCCCAGCTTGAGCTAGTTTGTCACCGTGACAGGAAGCCACCTAACACGGTCACTGTGCAAACCGCAGCATTCCCAGGGAAGGCTGAACATCTCCCAGAGCAAACGTGTGAAGATGGCCAGGTGCGGTGATACTTGTCACCCAGCACTCAGGAGATGCAGATATGAGGGTCACAAGTCAGGGGCCAGCCTGGGGTACACAATGAGACCTCGTCTGAAGTCTAGCTCAGAGGAGTGCATTTACCTAGCATAGAAAAGGCCTCCATGTGATCTCCAGCTCCACCCCAGACAAGGCAGAGAACACACTGCTGCACCTGACTCCAGGAGACACAGAAGCTTCAGGGACAGTTGGAGTAAACGGAGCCTCCTTCCCTTGGGGTGAGCAAGATAAGATCAAAACCAAAAACCCAATGGAGTTGACCATTTAAAGATTTCAGTTCAGCCCAGCAGTGCTGGCGCACACCTTTAATCCCGGTACTCGGGAGGCAGAGGCAGGCAGATCTCTGTGAGTTCGAGGCCAGCCTGGTCTACAGAGCGAGTTCTAGGACAGCCAGGGCTACACAGAGAAACCCTGTCTTGCAAAACCAAAACAAATTGAGTTCCATAGCTTGTCCCTTTGACAAAGTGAGTGACAACGTGAGCCGAGGAGTGACAGCTGGGAACATGTGTGCAAAGCCAAAAATAGACACAGCTAGAACACTAGAGAACGGCTGCCTGGACCAAGGAAAACCAGGACTCGGCCCACCCCATCCTTTTTTCTGAACCTGGTCTTGTGTAACCCATGCCGTCCTCAGACTTGCTTCCTAGTAGAGGTTGACCTTGAACTTCTGCTTCCCTTGCTTCCTCTCCTCCAGCGGCGTCGGGTTTACAGGTGTGCTCCACCACACTCCAGTCAGCCTGGACTAGACGAAGCCCTGACTCAACAGTAAAATAAAAATAAACAGGTAACAAAACAAAAAAATCCAACAACCCTGCCCCCAGGGCTACAGAGCCATGCCTTGTCTCAAGGAAACAAACAAGGCTGAGCGCTGGGGCTGGAGAGACGTCACACCAGTCAAGAGCATCGGTTACTCTTCCAGAGGATCCAGGCGCAGTCACAAACCCCTGTAACTCTAGTTCCGCAGTATCCAGTTCCCTCTTCTGGCTTCCGTGGCTGCTAAGCATGCCCTGGAGTACATCCATGCGTGCAGGCCAAACATACACACATTAAATAAATAAATTAAATAAATAGATAGATAGATAGATAGATAGATAGATAGATAAATAAATAAATAAATAAATCTGCAAACAAATATGAAAACAACAACCACAAATCTGGTAATTCAGGCCTGCCCTCCTTGCACTTGGGAGGGGAAGCAGAGGCTCAGGAGTTCAAGGCTAGCCTGGGCTACATGAGCCCCTTAATAAAAACAGTAAGTGAATAAATCAATTAATTTCACTGTGGGGTTTTGGGGGGGGTTCTTGGGGGTTTTTTTTGGTTTTTTTGTTTTGGTTTTTTTTTTTTTTTTTCGAGACAGGGTTTCTGACAGCCTGTCCTGGATCTCACTCTGTAGAGCAGGCTGGCCTCAGACTCACAGAGATCCGCCTGACTCTGCCTCCCAAGTGCTGGAATAAAAGGTGTGTGCCACCACCGCCCAGCTCAATGTGGGTTTTAAGAGTATTCAGGTATTCAGAGTTGCCCAGTGATTCTCACTACAGTATCTATTCCATAATTTTAAAAGTATATACCAAAAATAGAAGTTCATAAATTTTTAAGAATTAATGTATATTAACAATAACACAGAGGTGGATCAGAAGCAGGGCTGTATTCCGTACACTAGAGGGGGTGCCCACATGAACAAGCGTAGGATAAAGCAGGCGTGACAGCTCAGGGCCCAGGGTTATTGGTCAGTGGAGCACAAGGCCCTGGCTTTGATCCCAGCACCAAAACAATAAATCAATGAAATACACTTCACGTACCAACTGAGGAGGTAAGTCTCAATCTTGTGCACCCGAGGTAAAACTAACAGGCAGGCGCCAGGCGTTGGTGGCGCACGCCTTTAATCCCAGCACTTGGAAAGCAGAGGCAGACGGATCTCTGTGAGTTCGAGGCCAGCCTGGTCTACAAAGCGAGTTCCAGGAAAGGCGAAAAGCTACACAGAGAAACCCTGTCTCGAAAAAACCAAAAAAACTTGTAAAAAAAACAAAAAACTAACAGGCAGGCAAATGAATAGAACAAGAGTGTTAGGTACATAATAATCTCCTTCCCATCGGCTGGTGTTCCCTTGAAAAGCCAACCTAACACTTAGTAGCTTCTAAAACAGAGGCGTCAATCCCAGCTCCTGGAGGAAAACAGTACTCCAGGTGTGCTGTGCCGCATGCCTGTGATCCTAGTACTTTAGAGAATAAAGCAAGAGGGTCAAGAGTTCGAGACCAGTCTGAGCTACACAGCCACAAGACCGTGCCTCAAACAAACACAAACCCCTAAGACTGTCACCTCCCTGCGCAGATCAGGAATTTGAGCAGAAGCCATGCTTCAGTTTCTACATGGTGTTGTCAAGGGTCACCAGGTTCAGATTCCAGTATAAGGTACGGCATCCTAGTTCCCCAGTATATTAAGAACCAGTACAATAATGATAGACGAGTGGCCAGGGTAAGGTAGCACTCGCCTTTAATCCCAGTCCTTGAGAGGCAAGTGGAACTCTGAGTTCTAGGTCAGCCTGGTCTACACAGGAAGTTCCATGACAGTTAGGGATGTAGAGTGGGACTCTGTTTAAAAAAGACAAGTGATTCAGTGCCCCAGAACCCAAGCAGAAGCAAGTGAACAGCCATAATTTCCAGCTCTATATAAGGAGTTCTAAACCAGCCAGAGTTATAAAGAAACCTGGTGTCTTAATTCCTTTTTTTCTTTCTTTCTTTCTTTCTTTCTTTCTTTCTATTTTTTTTTTTAAGACAGGGTTTCTTTGTGTAGCCCTAGCAGTCCAGGAACTCGATCCATAGACCAAGCTAGCCTTGAACTCACAGAGATCCGCCTGCCTCTGCCTCTCTAGTGTTGGGATTAAAGGCGTGCGCCGCCGCCGCCGCCGCCGCCGCCGCCGCTGCCGCTGCCGCCACCACCACCTGGCCTTAATTAATTACTTTTCTATCGCTGTGCTAAGACACAATGACCAAAGCAAGTTATAGAAGGGAGAGTTTATTAGGCTCACAGTTTCAGGGGGTTAGAGTCCAGGACCATCTTGGTGGGGAGCATGGCAGCAGCAGCAGGCAGGCCTGGCTCGGGCAGCAGCTAAGGGCAGGCACAGGCACAGAGCAGAGAGCGAGCCCCCTGGGGATGGTGTGAGCTTTTGAAACCTCAAATCCCACCCACAGTAACACACTCCCTCCAACGAGGCCAGGCCTCCTAATCCTTCCTAAATGGTACACCAACTGGGACCAAGCAATCAAATACATGTGCCTATGGGGGGCACTCTCATTCAAACCACACAGCCAGCAAGGGCATGGAAAGATGTTCAATGCCATTAGCTAGCTCAAAGATGAAGATAAAAACCAACATGGACAGCTATATCAAAAGACAAACAATAAAAATATTGGCAAGGATCTTGAGATGGAGGCTAGTCATGGTGGCACTTGCCTTTAATCCCAGCACTCTGGGACAGAGCTAGGTGGATCTCTGTGTTCCAGGCCAACCTGGTCCATAGAGTAAGTTCCAGGACAGCCAGGGCTACATAGAGAAACCCTGTCTCAGAAAGAAAGAAAGAAAGAAAGAAAGAAAGAAAGAAAGAAAGAAAG
>CABHPH010144365.1:51672-71556 GCA_902168325.1 Peromyscus nudipes
AGAGAGAGAGAGAGAGAGCGAGCGAGAGAGAGAGAGAGAGAGAGAGAGAGAGAGAGAGAGAGAGAGAGAGCGCTCAGCACATAAAGGCACCAAGCTTGATGATGTGATTCAATCCTCAGAACCCACATGGTCATAAGAGAGCCTGACTCCTGCAAATTGTCCTTACACACACACACACACCACATATGTACACACACCACATACACACAACACATGCACAGTGACTCACTTGCACTCTTCTTGACCAAATAAATAAGTAAAGTAATAATAAAATTTTTTTAATAATCTGGAGAAAGTGGGACTCTCATACACTGCTACCCAGAATATAAGATACTGCGGCCACATTGGGAAGCTCTCAGTTCCTCTAAAGCTTAAGCATTTTAGTTACAATATTACTTAGAAATTCCATTCCTAGGTATATACCTGAGAGACATGGAAACATATCCCTACATGCAAATTTGTATGTATGTGTTTATAGCAGCATTATTGTTTTACTTTATGTGTACGGGTGTTTTGTCTGCATGTATGTCTGTGCACCATGTGTGTGCTGTGCCTTCAGAGGCCAGAAGAGGGCATTGAATCCCCTGAGACTGGAGTTACAGTTGTGAGCAATTGAGTGGGTGCTGGGGATTGAACCCTGGACCTCTAGAAAAGCAGGCAATGCACTTAACTGCTGAGCCATCTTTCCAACCCCTAGCAGCATTATTCTTTTTTTTTTTTTTTTAAGATTTATTTATTTATTATGTATACAGCATGTATGGCTGCAGGCCAGAAGAGGGCACCAGATCTCGTTACAGATGGCTGTGAGCCACCATGTGGTTGCTGGGAATTGAACTCAGGACCTCTGGAAGAGCAGCCAGTGCTCTTAACCTCTGAGCCATCTCTCCAGCCCCCAGCATTATTCTTAATAGCCAAAAATTAGAGCAGTTTCCTGCCCGTCTTATGACACGTGGATAGACAAACGTGGTATACACACAAGATGCAACGGTATTTGGCAATGTACAGAAAATTTACACTGGGACACAGATTAACTCTGAGATCTTGCTAAATGAAAGAAGTCAGTCACACAGGACTATGTTATCCGATCCCCTCTCTGTGGTGATTTGAAAGAGAATGACCCCCAAAGGGAGTGACACTATTAGGAGGTGTGGCCTTGTTAGAGGAAGTATGTCACTGTGGGGGCGGGCTTTGAGGTCTCTTTCTCAAGCTTTCCTCAGTGTGACAATCAGTTGACTTCCTGTTGCCTGAATCAAGAGGTAGGACTCTCAGCTCCAGCACCGTGTCTGCCTGCACGTCCCCTGCTCCCCACCATGATGATAATAGACTGAACCTCTGAAACTGAAAGTGAGCCCAATTAATAAAAAAGTAAATGTTTTCTTAATAAGAGTTGCTGTGGTCATGGTGTCTTTTCACCGCAATAAAAACCCGAACTAAGACACTCTCTATACACAATGTCTAGAACAGGCAAATCTGTAGAGACGGGAAGTCAATCAGTGGTTGCTAGGACCAGGAGTAATGGATGAACTGAGGAATGATAGCTAATGGATGTGGGAGTCATTTTTTTGAGTGATAAAAATGTTCTAAAATTGAGGTAGTGTTGAGTACAGGACCACGGATATACTAAAAGCCACTGAATTGCACACTTCTAAATGGGTGAGCTATTTGGCATGAAGCTATATAACCCATTTTTTTTCTTAAATGTACAAAGGCAAACCACACGGTAGAAGGTATTTATGACACCTATAATCAAAATAGAACTCATATTCAGAAAACACAAAGAATATCAAAAGTCAATAAGAAATAAAGACAACACAATAGGAGACAAAAAGCAAAGAACTTGAAAATAGAAAAGCACCTAAATGATCTGTAAGATATGAAAAATACTGAACATCTGTTGATATGGAGCAAACGTGTCTAAAACTACACTCAGATGCCACTGCTGTCCTAGGCTGTTTCTCTAACTGAATACTACTGACCAGGGAATCTGTGAGAATGAGGGTCCATGACACCTACCTTTAATCCCTGCAGTTGGAAGGCAGAAACAGGCAGTTCACTACAAGTTCAAGGCCAGCCTGGTACTATATAGTGAGTCCCAGGGTCTATATAGTGAGTTCCAGGGGCTCCAATCTCTTATTCTGGTTTCCAAAGGCACCAGACACGCAGGTGTTAGACAAATGTACATGCAGGTGAGAGATACACACACACACAAAAATAAAAATAGTGAAAAAAAATCCCTGTGTGTCTGGGTGCCACCTGTGTACCTGGTGTCCACAGAGGCCGGAAGAACTGGAGTTATCGACTGTTGTAAGCCACTGTGTGGATCCTCTGTAGGAGCAGTCAGTGCTCTTGATGGCTGAGCCATCTCTCCAGCCCCCATATCCAGAATTTATATAAAGTTTGACATACCTAGAATTCATACATCGCCGGTGGGACATTACAGTCATTTTGGGAAGCTATTTTGGTATCTATGATAGGTGAACACATGCAAATCCTACATGTCTCTTCCTCTTCTGGGCACATGACCCATAGAAATATGCACCGGTGTATACTGTTATGGATTGAATCTGGGTTGTTACTGTTGGGGTTTTATTTTTTTTCTTTATTTGTATTTTTTTAATATTTATTTATTTATTTTGGTTTTTCAAGACAGGGTTTCTCTGTGTAGCTTTGTGCCTTTCCTGGAACTCATTTTGTAGCCCAGGCTGGCCTCGAACTCACAGAGATCTGCCTACCAAGTGCTGGGATTAAAGGCGTGCACCACCACTGCCCGGCCTGTTGGGGTTTTAGTTTTTGCTTTTTGTGTGATATATAGCCCAAGCTGGCATTAGACTTCCCATGTAGATGAAAATGGTCTTGAACTCCTGGTGTTCACGCCTCTACCTCCTTTTGTGGGTGTGGGCCATTACACTGAACTGTGTAAATTGTCCTTTGTGATAATTTGAGACAGAGTCTCAGGTATCTTCCGGCCTGGTTTTATGAGTTGCTCAGGAGGGAACCCAGGGTTTCACGCATGATAAGCCAAGAGTCTACCATCTTGGCTTCATTTCAGTCCTAACCTGTACTTTCTGTGGACATGTGGCTTGTGTTCAGCGTGGAGCTGTCATGGGTAATTTGGCTTGGCCTCTTTTCCTGTAAGTGTATATGTAGACCAGGCTGGCCTCGAACTCACAAAGATCCACCTGCCTCTGCCTCCCAAGTGCTGGGATTAAAGGCATCTGCCACCACCGTCCGTCATTTTACATTCTTTTTAAAAACTGTTTCTTTTTATTTAGTATGTATTGATGTTTTGCCTGCCTGTGTACCTGTGTGACCTTGTCAGATCCCCTGGAACTGGAGTTAGAGACAGTTGTGAGCTGCCATGTGGGTACTGGGAATTGAACCCTGGGTCCGCTGGAAGAGCAGCCAATGCTGTTAACCTCTGAGTCACCTCTCCAGCCCTAGTTTTATCTTGACTCAGAGATTCAGAGAGATTTCTGTCCATCAGGGTAGGACACACAAGGTTGTGCAAACAGCTCTCTCTGGGGCAGTGGGAGAGTTCCCGCCATGGGGGACCAGGCAGCTTGAGAGATAGACTGCAATCTAGGTTGGCCTATGACCTTGACGGGCCCACGCCTGATGACCTACTTCCATCAGCCAGGCCCCACCACTTGAAGGCACCACTTAGAGGCTCTGCTGCCCCACAAACCAGCACACCAGGAGGAACAAGTCCATGAACCTGTGGGAGATTTCGGATTCAAACTGAAATCCTCTTGGAAGGTGGGGAGACAAGACCGGGAGTTCATAGGCATCCTCAACATCACAGTGAATTTTGAGGCCCGCTTAGACACTGGTTCAAAAGAGGTAAAAATAAAACAATTTCCCCATTGTGGTGTAGTCTGTGATACAGCCCCTGCTACTCACAGCGAGGAAGACCCTCATAAATAAAAATCTGAGGGAAAGAAGCCTGCCACCAAAGAATTCATAGATCAAATATCCCACCTGTCCAGTATTAAAAAGCTGGGCAGTATTAGTGCAGTGACTCACGCCTGTAATCTTAGAGCACTCAGAAAGGCTGAGGCAAGAGGAGCTTGGAGAGTTTGAGGCCCACCGGGGTTACTGGCAATAATGGCTTTTATTTTGTTTTGTTTTATTGTTACAGTTTTGTTGTTGTTGTTTGAGACAAGGTATCTCTGTGTAGCCCTAGCTGTCCTGCAACTCACTCCATGGACCAGGGTGGCCTAGAACTCAGAGATTTGCCTGCCTCTGCCTCCCTCCCCAGTGCTGGGATTAAAGGCATGCACCACCACCTGTGGCATCTGGCAACAATGTTTTAAAGACTAATTTAAAAGAAAAAAAGGGGGGATGGGGGAAAGAAAGGAAATCGAAACAAAATACTGTGCCTACAATCACAGTACTTGCAAGGTGGAACCTCCTGGCTCTATGAAACTTTGGAACGAACTGTCCTGGAGAGATGGCTCAGCAGTTAAGAGCACCTGCCTTCTTACTGCCATCGACAGACAGCTGCCCACAACCATGTGTAACTCCAGTTCCAGGCATCTGACGCCTTCTCCCGCCTCTGTGGGCTCCGAGCACACAAGGGGTGCACAGGGATATCTACAGGGAAAACACCCACATATATAAAAATGTTTTAAAAGAACTAAAAGCAAACTAACAAACAAAAAGAGACAACACCAAACTATTGTTTAATAATAAAAGCTTGAGGAGGGGGAGGGAATAGGAAGAAAGGAGGCAGGAAAGACCGGGATAAGGATGTAAAACAAATTAATTAATTAAATGTTAAAAAATTAAAAAAATAAAAGTAAAAGCTTGGCCAGGAGGTGGTGGTGCACGCCTTTAATCCCAGCACATATGGCGGAGGCACAGGCAGGCTGATCTCTGAGTGCCAGGCCAGCCTAATCTACAGAGCGAGTTCTGGGCCATCCAGGGCTACACAGAGAAACTCTGACTCGAAAAACAAACAAACAAAAAATAAATAAATATAAGGGGGATCTGTGATTGGTGTGTAAAATGAATAAAAAATCTCTTAATAAAAATAAATAATCTCTAAAAAATAAATAAATAATAAAAATAAATAAAAATAAAAAATTAATAATAAATAAATAAAAATAAAAGCTTAGGTAGTAAAACTCCCAAAGAAAAACAAGAATTTATCTCTGTGAGGGAGGAGGCAGCGAGTCCGTGTGATCCCATGACAAGGTGGGGTCAATTATCCCATGACACAGGAATCACTTTTTAATAAATGTGGAGATCACATGCTGCCTTGTGTCTTCTCTGTATAGATAAATATAGACATACGAATATATCTTGTATTTTGTCACTTAAAAGCCTCAAAAGGACCTACAGCCCAAGGGAAGAGCACTTGCCTAGCATATGTAATGCCCCGAACTCCACTTCCAGCCCTGCAAAAATAACAGTAACAATAAAGACAATATAACAAAAAAAAAAAGAAAACTATTGATTGGCAAGGAGACGTGTGCTTGAAGTATCATGAAATGGAAAAAGTTTGCCAAAGTATACATGTGGTCTGGTTTTGATTTTGCTTTATGAATACATACTTATCTATGCACTTTGATATGAAGTAGAGGGTCTGGAGTGATATACACCACAATGAAATGGTAGTTATCTCTGGGATGCAATCACAAGTGGTTTGTGCTTGGTTTTGTGTGTGTCTGTGTATTTTCTGATCTTTCTGTAATAAGTCTTTATTGCTTTTCTAATAAGAAATAAAGTCATTTTGTGGTATTGACCGGGGAATAAACCAACAGATCGATAAAACAGAATAGAAAACTGAGAAAGAGATTCAATAGGTATAAGAATTTGATGTGTGATAAAGGTGGGATTTTGAATCAATGGGGAAGAGATGGGCAGTTCAATGCATTTCGTTGGCTCTGGCGCTAACAAAACTAGAAGACGAAGTTGAGCCCTACCTCATCCCAGATGCTAAATAAACACGCAAAAAAAAATTTACAGCTTACTTTTAAAAGTACAAACATTTTAGGAGAAAATAGGAGTAAATAGTTCCACA
The DNA here is from genome assembly GCA_902168325.1 of Peromyscus nudipes. Lineage (NCBI taxonomy): Eukaryota > Metazoa > Chordata > Mammalia > Rodentia > Cricetidae > Peromyscus > Peromyscus nudipes. The sequence goes on from CABHPH010144365.1 coordinate 57,698, forward strand.
ATCTTGGAGCAGAGTCCTTGCGAAGCCTATTCCAAACTTCAAGGACAAGGGGAAAGGTTGACAGCCTTGAGGACAGAACAGTGTAAACGTGCACTGCCCCTGGACATGAGTCCATGTGCAAACAGTGGGGTTCACAATACTATGCAGGAACACGTTAAATAGGAGCTGCAGGATGCCTAAGTGCTAGAGAAAACCCTAAAACGTCACCGGAGAACAGGAAGGAGGTCTGCGGTGAGGAGTTAGGCAGGGGCGATGGGACATGCTCGCTGCAGCTGTGTTTAGATTTAAAAGAGTGACTGGGTAAGGTGGTGGAAGTCTGTAATCCCAGAAGAAGGGCTGGTGCAAGTCCCAGGCTAGCCTGGTCTAATAGTGAGTCCTAGGCCAGCCAAGGTCCCATCCTGTCAAAAAAAAATGGACCGCAGGTGAGTGTGGTGGTACCCCTCTGTAATCTCAGCATGTGGAAGGTGGAGATAGGAGGATCAGGAGTTCAAGGCCAGCCTTGGCTACACAACAAGTTCAAGGCTAGCCTGGGATATATATATAGAGAGAGAGACCCTGCCTCAACAAAATGACACAAAGCCAACCCTTGTAATTTCAACACCCAGGAGGCTGGGAAAGGAGGATCATAAGTTCAAGGCCTGCCTAGGTAACTTATTGAGATCCTGCTCAAAATAAAAGTATGCTAAGGACATTGCTTAGCAGTAGAACCCTTGTCTTCCATATCTAAGGACCAGAGTCCCATCCCTGATGCTATGAAATCGTGCGCGGAGGCACTGGCGGATTGGCCAAGGTGCCCCGTGGGTGAGGGAGACCCGCCATGCAGACGCTGTGGCAGGCTGCTGTGTGGAGCCGTAGAAAGTTACTCACACCATGCAGACACATGTCCACGTGGAAAGTTTTATTATTAAAGAGAGAGAGGAGAGAGACAGAGATAGGAAGAGAGAGGGAGAGAGAGAAAAAGAGGGAGATGAGCACTACCTCTGGCGAGTGGAGGAGGGGAGTTTTTCCTTAAAGGAGGCTTTTATATAAAATTACTTCAGGACTCTGGGCGGCCCCAAGGGGTGGTTCAAAGTGCTAACACCTAATACTTCGGATTATTTTTTTCTTAATAATAAACACAAAGAGACAGAAGGGTACATGTTTTAAGACTTTTTTTTAAAGATTTATCTTGATTTATGTATATGTGTGTGCTTGCCTGAGTTTTTATATGCTATATGTTGCAGGTGCCAATGGAGGCCAGAAGAAGGTGTTGGACCCTTTGGAACTGGAATTACAGGCTTTGTTAGCTGCCCGATATGGGTTCTGGGAATTGAACTCAGGTTCCCAGAAAAAGCAGTAAGAGGTCTTAATTGCTGAACTATCTGCCTAGACCCCAAAGCCCTAAATGTTAATGAGCAGAGCAGTGGTTCTCATGCTTCCTAACGCTGCCACCCCTTAATACAGTTCCTCATGTTGTGGTGACCCCCAACCATAAAACTATTTTCATTGCTACTTCATAACTGTAATTTTGCTACTGTTATAAATTGTAATGTAAATATCTGATATGCAGGATATCTGATATGAAGCCCCTATGAAAGGGTCATTTGACACCTCCCCCAAGGGGTTGCGACCCACAGGTTGAGAACCACTGGAGTAGATTAATCTTCCTGGTTTGGGAGAATCTGCTAGGAAAACCCACATTGCTGCCTGCAGGTAGGGTCTAAGCCCTTCTCTCCCAGACTCACTCCTGGAGCGGAAGCTTGTGCTCCATTGAGCCAGGAACTCGGTGTTGGACATGCACTGCACAAGAATTATTTCATCTTCCTTGCCTCTTCCCTCCCTGTAGGCCCTGGTTCTAGAAGATTCCGGGCTGCTTTCCCACAGGGGAGGCCATCACCTTTGCTATCCCGCCTGGATCTGCTAACCAGCTGCCAGGTCCCTGGCACTGCTACCCTCGCCCCGTCTCCATCCCAGCATCCTGACTGAGACAGTGGTGGACAGAGGCAGGCTGGCCGGGTCACACCATCCTTACCCCAGCCATGCAGCAGGCTGCGGCTCACACGGCTACAGTGTCACTGCACAGGGGATCATTTAACTCACCATTCAACACGAGAAGATATGCCAGCAATATCGTGAATGGTCCTGTGCCTGGAGATGCTCTCAGTTTTGATGATACGGACATCGAAACCAGAAGTTGTGCTCAGCTGTGGTGATATGTGATCAGAAACTAGAAGCCAAGTCTGGTGGGTTATGCCTGTCACACCAGCTCCCAGGGGATGAGGGGACAGAGGCAAAAGAATTGCTGTAAGTTTTGGTCAGCCTGGGCTACACTGTGTGTAATAGACAAGTCAGGGCTATGTTGAAAGACCTCACCTCTAAATAAATACATAAAATAAAATTGATAGGAAGTTGGTACAGTCTAGCAGTCAAGAGGGCTTTATTTTATTTTTACATTTATGTATTTAGAGATGGGGGGGGAGTCTACCATGGCATGCATATGGAGGTCAGAGGAGAGCTTTCTGGAGATGGTTGGTTCTCTCTTTTCACCATGTAGGTCCTAGGGGTCAATTTCAGGTAGTCGGGCTTGGAAGGAAGCCATGCTGAGGGCAGATGCTGGAAGATGCTTATTGTGTGGTGTTAAGTGGAAAAACAAAACACAGAAGTGCGTCTAATATTGCCGGGCGGTGGTGGCGCACACCTTTAATCCCAGCACTTGGGAGGCAGAGGCAGGCAGATCTTTGTGAGTTCGAGGCCAGCCTGGTCTACAGAGTGAGATCCAGGAAAGGCACAAAACTACACAGAGAAACCCTGTCTCGAAAAAAAAGAAAAGAAAAAGAAAAAAAAAACCAAAAAAAAAAAAAAGAAGTGGGTCTGATATAATTATCATCAAAAACCTGAGTGAAGCTAGGCTTGGTGGCATATTCCCATGATCCCAGCCCCCAGGAGGCTGCCTCAGGAGGATCACAACTACGAAGCTAGCCAGGCTACAGGATGAGATCCTGTGTGAAGGGTAACACTGACTGTCAGCTTGACAGGATCAAGAGTCGCCGTGGAAACAAACCCCTGGACATGTCAATAAGGGAGTTTCTAAACTGGGTTAACTGAGGTGAGAATCCCCACCCTAAATGTGGGTAACACTACTCCATGGCTGGGGATCCTGGATCAAAATAGGAAAGAATGAATGAAAATCAGAAGGCTTAGAAGGTTTGAAAGGATAAATGAGGGGGAAAAAAATGAAGCCATTTAGAAAGGAAAAACTGAAAAGATGTGAATTAGAATGATATGCTCTACTAAAATAATACAAACTAAGGTACTGAAAGTCAGTAATCTGTGCTAATACGGACTGTCAGCTTGACGGAGTCACCTAGGAGACACACCTCCGGACCTGTCCGCGCAGGATTTTCTAGACTGGGCTCTTTGAGGTTGGAAGACCACCCCAAATGTGGGTGGCATCATTTCCACCCCATTCCCCTACGCTCTATGGTGATCTAACAAAGACAAGAGAGTGAGCTGCTTCCGGGCTGTGGATGTCATGTGACCTGTTGCTCTAAGCCTCTGCCAACATGCCTCCCCGCCATGGTGAACCATACCCTCACACCGGGAGCTGAGTTAAACTCTTGTCTGGCGTTTTGTGGTAGTGACTAAAACACTCGAAAACCCCCAGAAGAAGCAGACACACGGTGAGCCCTTACACAGGGCTCACAGGAGAGCGACCCTGACTGAGGACCAGGGTATCCTTCAAGAGTCCAGAGCTGGGCTGTCTCAGGTTGAAGCCCTTATCAGATCTGTAACTGGGCATTCTCAGTTCAGACCTTCAGTCCAGACCCCTGGGAGGCCGGGGTGGGTGCCCTACCACCAAGCCTTAGCCTCCGTCTCACCGAGTAGAGATACTATTGCACAAACTAATCGCACGTTTTCAAAATGCCTGGCACAAAGGAGTCAGCCAGTCGCCCAGGGAAGTGATGGCAGACGGCTCCTTTACCACGGGGGTGGCACAGAAACCCGGAATTCCAGCTGTGCCAGTGCTCCCAAGCCAGCTGCTCTGCCCTTCCGTGAAGACAAGCTTTCTACTGTCGCAAGTTGCCACCTGACGATCCCACGACAACCAGGAAGGCTTGTGCAGGAGGGCAGGGAGTCTGTGGGAAACAGGGGGCATCCTCTGCCTGACAGTGTGCCCCCAGCAAGTCCCCAGACTAAGGAGCATCCAGTGAGACTGTACTGTTGGGGGCCCAAGGTGACGTTCATCCTTAAGTTACAAATAGAGGCGGCAAGATGGCTTGGCCAGTGCAGGCGCTTGCCGCCAAGCCTGCTGGCCAGAGTTGGATCCCTGGGGCCTACACGGAACCTACACAAGAGAAGCAGCTCCCAGAGGCTGTCCTTGGACCACTGCATGTCACATGCCCACGTATAAATAAATAAATGTGGAAATTTATTTTAATTAAAAATAAGCCCTTAAGCATATAGCCACTTTCAGGCTAGGTCTAGGTACCAGTTAGATCATCATGGTATTTGGGGACGAGGATTGTGTTTCTCAAATGGTCATGCGCATATGACTGTTGGCAATCTTATGAAATGCAGATTCCAATCCAGTAGGTCTAGTGAGACGCCAAGACTAGACTTTCTAACAAGCGTCCTCTCCCAGCTGCTGCTGGTCCAGAAATCACACTTTGAGTGGCAGCTGCTAGACGATGCTAGACAATTTCACTGTCAGTAAAATCATCAAAAAAACTAGGATGCATGTCCTAGTTAAGGATAGTACATTTAAAAATTTATTTCTATTTGTGTGTGTGTGTGTGTGTGTGTGAGAGAGAGAGAGAGAGAGAGAGAGAGAGAGAGAGAGTCCAAACTTGTAATCCTCCAGCCTCCTCCTCCACCCAGGCACTAGAACTCGAAGCCCATCCGTCGGTTGTGAGCCACCTGGTACGGGCGCTGGGAATCGAACTTGATGATCTGGAAGAACAGCAGTGCTCTTAAGCACAGAGTCACCTCTGCAGCTGCTCTTGCAGTGTCCTGATGACGAATGATGCCTGGCAGGGATGAGGTGCTCCGTAGATGGTAGCTGGCCTAAAATAGGATGCTCTTAGATGGAGACAATGATGACCTCAGAAAACTGCCTGCTGAGTCAGAGGCTCCTAAAACTGTCACCCAATGCCCCTAGCACGCCTCAAGCTGCTTCACCCACCAGGCACTGTGCCATAGTGCCAAGCCAAGCAAAATACTGGCAACCTAAAAAATAGACAACAGGGGGCTGAAGAGATGGCTCAGAGGTTAAGAGCACTGGCTGCTCTTCCAGAGGACTCAGGTTCAATTTCCAGCACCCATATGGCAGCTCACAACTGTCTGTAACTCCAGTTCCAGGGGATCTGACACCCTCACACAGACATGCAGGCAGGAAAAACACCAACGCACATAAAATAAAATAAAATTTAAATTTAAAAAAAAAAAATAGGCCGGGCGGTGGTGGCACAGGCCTTTAATCCCAGCACTCAGGAGGCAGAGCCAGGTGGATCTCTGTGAGTTCAAGGCCAGCCTGGGCTACAGAGTGAAATCCAGGACAGGCACCAAAACTACACAGAGAAACCCTGTCTTGAAAAAAAAATTAAAAAAAAAAAAGGACAACAGAAACCAAAATAGATTGACTCCATAGGAAGCAGAGGCAGGAGGTTTGCAAGCTCAAGATCTGATTAGGCTACCGAATGAGTGCAAGTCTAGCCAGGGCAACTTAGTGAGACCCTGTCTTAAAATAACTAGTAAGAAGAGGGCCGAGGATGTAGTTTATCAGTAGATCATTCACCTAGCATACTCAGGCCTGTGCAGGCCCTGAGTTCAAGCCCCAACAAGAAGATTGACTCCAAGAAGGGCACAGTAGTATATAATCTGTATTCCTCTAGACCTAGAACTTGGGAGGTGGAGGAGGCAGGAAGATCACAAGGTTTGAAGTCAGCCTGGGCTATAGACTAAAACCATCCCCCCCCCCCCCCCCAAAAAAAGCCAAAAAGCAGAAGATTGACTCCAAAAGTATTTTTATCAAAATGATTTAATCACAACTAATATATAGTCAACTATTTGCATAATGTAACATGTGTTGTTCCAGACCAGCCAGGCCTACATAGTGAATTCAAGGCCAGCCTAAGCCTTATCTCAAAATGACAACAGCAGATGGGACTGGGGTGCAGTTAAATTGGTAGAGTGCTTGCCTAGCATGCATGAAGTCCTGGGTTCGGTTCTCAGCATCTCATAACCTGGGCATGTGACCCATGTCAGTAATCCCAACACTAGGGAGGTAGAGGCAAGAGGATTAGAAATTCAAGGCCATCTTGTGCTACAAAGGGAGTTTGAGGCCAGCTTAGGCTACATGAGACCCTGTCTAGAAAACCAATGGAAGTATTCTGCCCAGCAGCCAGTGGCACCAGAACTCTTTTGTGGATGGGTATTAGGTGTTGCTTCAATGTGGACGCAGACCCATTTTAATGTTTCACGAGACCTGGAATCAAGCTCACGCCTCTGGCCCTCCAAAATATAAATATGCAGGGGCCTCGTGGGATAGAGCTGTGTCTTAGTTAGGGTTTTTTTATTGCTGTGAAGAGACACCATGACCAACTCTTATAAAGAAACATTTAACCGGGGGTGAGGGCTCACTTACTGTTCAGAGGTTCAGTCCATTATCATCAGGATGGGGAGCATGGTGGTGTGCAGGCAGGTGTGGTGCTGGAACTGAGAGTCCCACATCTTTTGTTTTGTTTTGTTTTGTTTTGTTTTTGTTTTTCGAGACAGGGTTTCTCTGTGTAGTTTTGGTGGCTGTCCTGGCTGGATCTTGCTCTGTAGCCCAGGCTGGCCTCGAACTCACAGAGATCCGCCTAGCTCTGCCTCCTGAGTGCTGGGAGTCCTACATCTTGACTCAGAGGTAGCAGGAAGCTTAAGAGATCACAAAGCAAGCCAGGCGGTGGTGGCACACGCCTTTAATCCCAGCACTCGGGCAGAGGCAGGCGAATCTCTGTGAGTTCGAGGCCAGCCTGGTCTACAGAGGGAGTTCCAGGACAGGTTCCAGAGAAACCTTGGAGAGAGAGAGAGAGAGAGAGAGAGAGAGAGAGAGAGTCTGCCCCCACAGTGACATACTTCCTCGTGACATACTTCCTCCAACAAGGTCACGTCTCCTAGCAGTGCCCCTCCCCTTGAGGGACATTTTCTTCCAAACCACCACATTGGAGTTGGAGTAGTAGGCTGTTTTGAGCTGCCTGACATAGATGCTGGGAACTGAACCCAGGTTCTCTGCAGGAGCAGTGGATGCTTTTAAACACTGAGCCATGTCTCCAGCCCTTATTTTGTTACTTTCATTCATGTGTATGTACGTGTCTGGGTGTGTGCCACCTCCGTGCTGGTGCCTGAAGGAGCTGTAAGAGGGCATTTGATACACTTGGCTGTGAGCTGCCTGATGTGGGGGCGAGGAATTGAACTTGGGTTCTCTGCAGGAGAAGTAAGTGCTCTTAACCACTGAGCCATCTCCAGCTCCTCAACTCTGTTTTTATGATATTTGTTTGTTTCTTATTGAGACAGGATCTAGATGTTCCTCCCTAGCTGCCCCAGAACTTGTAGTAGTCCTCCTGCCTCTGCCTCCCAAGTCCTGGGATTCTATGTGTGAGTCACCACACAGCAATGCTGTTTGAGACAGTATCTCTATATCACTCAAGATGGCCTAGAACTCACTCTGCAGATCTTGAACTTGTCAGCCTCCTGTGTAGCTGGGATTACATAGCACACACATTCTCAAATGCTGGAGTATCTGGATCTCAGGGAGACTTACAGAGAACAGCTTCCCAAAAACTTCTCCAGATCCCAAATGTAAACGCTCTGGAAAAGCTGGGCAAAGGCTCTGCTAGGAAGTGTTTGCTGCAGGAGCATGGGGAGGGCCTTCCTGAGCCAGGATCCCAACAACACGGGAAAAGCAAGGCCACAGCAGCCTTCACCTGCAATCTCAGCTCTAAGGAGGCAGGCAGGAGGATTCCTAGTACTTGCTGTCCAACAGACTAGCCAATTAGCAGTCTCCAAGTGCAGTGAGAGACCCTGTCTCCGGAAATAATGTGGAAGATAATTGAGGAAGACACCCGTGTTGACCTGGCCTTCACAGGCACAGGCCCTTACCTCACACTCACCCACATGAACAGGTGCACATACCACACATCACACATATACATTCAAATATGTACAACACACACACACACACACACACACACACACATGCATGCACATGCACACCCTTCTGAAAAAAGGGCTTACAGATATGTATTTTGAGACCAAGAATAGTGAATCACGCCTATAAATCCCAGCACACTGGGGCTTAATGCAGCCTGATCTACTTACCAAGTCTGAGGCAAGCCCGGATGGGATGTACAGCAAGGAGAGGGCAAGAAAGCCAGGGAGGAAAGGAGAAGGACATAGAGGGAGCAGAGGAAGGGAAGGAGGGAGAGAGAAAGAAAAAGAGATTGATTTTCAGATGTGCTGGGGCATACCTGTAATTCCAGCTACTCAGGAGGCTCAGGCAGAAATATCTCCAATTCAAGTCAGCCTGGGCTAAACTAGAAAAGCCTATTTCATATACACAAACACAAAAACTTTTTTTTTTAATAAATGAAGGACTGGAGATGGCTCAGCTGTTAAGAGCATTGGCTCTTCTTCCAGAGTACTTGGGTTCAATTCCCAGCCCCCACATAGCAGCTCACAACTGTTTGTAACTCTAGCCCCAGGGGATCTAGCACCCTCTACTGGCCCCTGTGGTCATTGTATGCATGTAGTGCACAGACACAGATGCAGATAAAACACCTTCGCATATAAAACTAAATACATAAAAAATTTTAAAGAACATAAAAAAATTTTATATTTTGTTTAAAGTGCTTCAAGAACACTCGTGAAACTATTAACACTAGGTGTCTCTACAGAAGACAAATGGGGGCTGGGAGTCAGAAATGGACTTTGAAAATTCTGAACCTTGTGAATGTATTACCTTTTAATACATAGTATAAATTTTTTAGAGGAAAGAAATAGAACAACCAGACAGAAGATCAATGAGGAAATATGGGATTTTATCAACACTGTGGACCAACTGGAGATATATATATCTCAGAACAGTAGAATATGCAGTCTTCCCAAGGGCATCTAGAACATTCTCCAGGATAGACCCCCATATTGAAAACATAGAAAGAGCCTGTTTCAGTAAGTGTGGAATACCAGAGACCAACATCAGAAGGAGAGAAAAAAACCATTAACTGTGGGAAGCAAACAACTTATGGTATGTGCACTCTGATGCCCTTCCCCTGGAGCTGGAACCCATCCAAGGCAGGAGCTAGAAACTGAACTAGGGCCCTCTGCAAGAGCAGTACACGCTCTTATCCACTGAGCCATCTCTCCAGCCCCTAGTCAATAGACTCTTGGGGCTTGTTTTGTTTTGTTTTGTTTTGTTTCGAGACAGGGTTTCTCTGTGTAGCTTTGGAGCCTGTCCTGGAACCCACTCTGTAAACCAGGCTGGCCTTGAACTCACAAAGAGCCACCTGCCTCTGCCTCCCGAGTGCTGGGATTAAGGAAATGCACCACCACCAGACAGCTAGCCAATAGACTTTTTTTTTTTTTTTTTTGCTGTGTGCCTTTCCTGGAACTCGCTTTGTAGACCAGGCTGGCCTCAAACTCACAGAGATCCTCCTGCCTCTGCCTCCCGAATGCTGCTGGGATTAAAGGCATGCTCCACTACCGCCCGGCCGGTGGAGCCAATAGACTCTTAACCAAGGGGCCAAAGGAAAAAAATCACAGGAAATTTTAAAAATATTTTGTAACAAATAGAAACAAAATGCAACAAAACTTAGAAAATGATAGAGGTGAGTGCCTACATTGTTAAAGAAGCCAGCCGCAAAGATGGCCTAGCAGTCAAAAGAACGCTCTTCTGGAGGACCCTGATTCGATTCCCAGCACCCACAGGGCAGCTCACAACCTTCTGTAACTCCAGTTCCAGGGACTCCGATGCCCTCTTCTGGCCTCCACAGCTACCAAGCATTCACGTGGTACACGGACAAACATGCAGGCAAAATATTCATACACATAAATTGTGATGTAATTTAACTTTAGGAAACAAAACAAGAAAGGGGTGTGCTTACCCAGGTCTCTGAACCCACCGGCACTTGGGACTTGGAGGTGGAGATAGAAAGATCAGGAGTTCAAGATCATCCCCTGCTGAGTATCAAATTCAAGGCCAGCACAAAGAAACGCCGTTGCGTGCCCGGTGATCAGTGCGTGGTCGGTCACCTGCATTCTCCCCCTCAGCCCTCGGAGCAGCAGCCCTCTGCATTTTCCGGGGAAGAGAACGTGGAAGGCTGTTTGCCGCAGTCCGAATGGAGACCCCCCCCCCCTCGCACAGCTTGTCGCAAGCACTGGCAAAGAGTGGAGGAGGCCCTTGACATCAGGCAGAGACGGCCGTGTGAGGTCCACAGGGAGTCATGGAAGTTCGTTGAGCAGAATCGGTGACCCCAGGGGTGTTTCCCACAGTGTGTGAGGAAGGACTGGCTGGACCCTTGCCCCTCAGCCCAGTCAGCAAGATGGATAACAAATACATAGGCAGGTCATTGGTCAAAGAAAAGTAGCTCCCCAAGTCCATGTCCCTTCTCCTGCTGGCATCCCCACATGCCCAGGCCTTTCCTCTGAATGACTCACACCCTGAGGCAGCAGGTCTCTGCCATCTGCGCTGCTCTGCTCCGGCTGAGTGAGACCAGCTGGGATTGGCAATGCGGGCCTTGCTTGGCGTTGGGAGAGCAGGACCTCCGGTCCTGTGAGCACCCTCTGCTGGAGACTTCTGGCCTGGCTGAGTCTGCAGGCCCTGGGCACTGGGCCCAATGGGTTTTCATTTTTTATTAGAGCAGTGGGATGTCTTTCAAGAGTCTTCATGATATTAATTACAGCCTGTTGTGCAGCAGCCTATGGCTTCACAAAGGCCAGGGCTCATGTTCCTAAAGGCCTCAGAGACCTGAGACGCCCCCCCCCATCCCCAAGGATTGATTTCCCGAGGATTCTGGGCTCCCTCCCTCTTCTGATGTTCAGGAGGGCCTTCTGTCCCCAGGCCCTCCTGAGCAGCACATCAGCAGGGCCCTAGAGCTGCAGAAACTCTGTACGAGGAGCCTTCTATAGAACGGAGAATTCTAGAAATCAGATCTAGAAGCTGAACATCCATGGTCAGAGCAGAGCACTACATGCCAATTCCAGAAAAGAGAGGCAGTTAATCTCCCATTGCTGATAGGTCACAGGAGAGTCTCAGCCACCCAGGGAAGCAACATCTCCAGATGGGGGTAGTTTTCAAACTCTTTAACAGCAAATCTCTAGAACTTAGACACCAAGGCAGCTCTGCTGGATGAGGGCTTCCTGGGTTCCCAGCTGCCAACCCTGGCTATCTACCAACTACCTTGAAAGTCCCTTCCTGGCCATCCTAAGCCAGAGAAATACTAAGGGTAGGGACATAGCTCAGTGGTAGAGGGAGGGAAGGAGGGAAGGAGTTTGGAGGAGGGAGATAAGTAAAGAAAGAACTAGTACTTTAAATTTTACTATTATTGCCGGGCGGTGGTGGCGCACGCCTTTAATCCCAGCACTCGGGAGGCAGAGGCAGGTGGATCTCTGTGAGTTCGAGGCCAGCCTGGTCTACAGAGCGAGATCCAGGAAAGGCGCAAAGCTACACAGAGAAACCCTGTCTCGGAAAAAAAAAATTTACTATTATTAGTGCATGTGTGTGTGTGTGTGTGTGTGTGTGGTGTGTGGTGTGTGTTTGCATGCATGACAGGCTGAGAAGGCAAACCTTGCTGGCCACAAGCCTGACAGCTGGAGTTCAGTCCCTGGAAGCTATGCTTCTGTTTCTGTTGTTGTTTTTGAAGTTGGATGGGTTGTCTTGCATCTGTCATCACAACACTCCTAAGGTGGGGTGGGGAGTCAAGTATTCACGCTGACACAAAAATGGGACCATGCCTCAGAAACAAGATGGCGGAACCAGTTGAAGAGAACCCACTTCCAAAAGTTGTCCTCTGACTTCCATGTGTGCTGCGACATGGAGGTGCCCATGAGTGCATGCGTGCTCGCGTGCATACATACGCACATTAATTAAGTAGTTCATTGTTAAATAAGAATAAAAAATAGGTCTGCAGGTGGTGACACAGGCCTTTAATTCCAGCACTCAGGAGACAGAGGCAGGCGGATCTCTGTGAGTTCAAGGATTTCAAGGCCAGCCTGGTCTACAGAGCAAGTTCCAGGACAGTCAAGGCTACACAGAGAAACCCTGTCTTGAAACCCCCACCCCCAAAAAAGAATAAAATAAATTAAGGAATTTTTTTTTAAGAGTAAGATTTGTTTGTTTGTTTTGTTTTGTTTATAAAGAGCTAGCCAAGCATGGTGGCACACACCTTTAATCCCAGCACTCAAGTGGCAGAGGAGACACAGCTCTGAGTTCAAGGCCAACCTGGTCAACATAGCAAGTTTCAAGACAGCCAGGGCTACACAGTGAGACCCTGTGAAGAAGGGGAAGGAAGAGGAAGAGAAAGAGGAGGAGGAGGAGGAGGAGGAGGAGAGGAAGAAGAAGAAGAAGAAGAAGAAGAAGAAGAAGAAGAAGAAGAAGAGCTAGCCCAGCCCCCTCGCCGTGCTCTGGCTCCTTGTTAAGCCCATGCAGCCCCTCCCGCTCCCTGGCAGTGATGCTTCTGCCACGCTGCTGTTTATCTGCGGCGCCATCCATCATGTCACGACAGTCTCCACTACATGCCTGGAACTGTCTTCATAAACCCGACTAGCCTGAAACTTACAGCTCTCCTCTCTGTGCCTCCCAAGTTGCTGGTGTGACAGGGCTGCGCCACCACATTTGGCAACCCTCTCTTCTTTATAAAGTGCCCAGCCTTCAGTAGTTTGTTGTGGTAATACAAAATAAGGAGGGAAATGTCTTGGCTAGAACTAAAGGGAGTTTCTGGGGCCCTAAGAGGTGCTGACTCGAACCCAGCTTTTCTCAAACCAGTGCCAGAGATCTTGATTGGGTCCCACAGCTCCCAGGGAGCAGCAGTCTGTGCTTACAGACCTCAGGGCAAGGTCACTCTATGTCCTTCTTCCTCCATAGCACTGCTGGTTTCCCATGATCCTCTCTTCCTCTTTTCTGGTTCCTCTTCCTCTTCTCTTACCATAAATAAAATCCCCATCTAAGTAATACACTTGTCCACATAAAGATAAGAGCAGCCTCCCTCCTGCTAACCTAACCGTGGACTTGCCCCTTGCCTAGCCAGCCCAGGGTCATATGTGAGCTGTTCTCAACACTTACTGCACTTCCAGAAACATGGCAGGCAGGTGACTCTGTGAGTTCATTGCATCACACACAGGTCTCAGAGGTGGGATTCCACCTGCCCATTTGACAGATGAGTTAGCAAAGGTTCAGAAGGCTGCTCGGGGCTTCCTGCACAGAATGATTGCTTTCTGGCTAAATTTTCTGGCCATTTCCACTTAAAGGGAAGGTTGCTTATTTTATTTGTGTGAATGTTTGTGTGTATATATTAGTTAAATTTTTTGTTTTGTTTTTGTTTTGTTTATTGTTTTGTTTTGTTTTGAGACAGGGTTTCTCTGTGTAGCCCTTGCTGTCCTGGAACTTACTTTGTAGACCAGGCTGGCCTTGAACTCACAGAGATTGTCCTGCCTCTGCCTCCTGAGTGCTGGGATTAAAGGCATTCACCACTACACTCATCGTATTAGTTAATTTTCTACAGTAATAAAGAACCATCTGTGAGTTCGAGGCTAGCCTGGGCTACCAAGTGAGTTCCAGGAAAAGGCACAAAGCTACACAGAGAAACCCTGGAACTCACTTGGTAGCCCAGGCTGGCCTCGAACTCACA
>CABHPH010144366.1:0-10380 GCA_902168325.1 Peromyscus nudipes
TCTCTTGAATTATTTTCCGAATTTTAATTGTACTTGGCAGAGAATTGGAAGAGAATTCATATGCTGGACACTCCTCTTCTCTTCTGAAAAACCTTTAAATGGTTATAAAGTTTCTGATCTGCATAACATCAATGCTTACTGAGAGTCTAATGGCTTTCTAGTCTTTGCCTGTCATATACACAATATCCATCCCAACTTGACTTCAAGAGTTTCTATTTGTAAACAATTTTGTTTTTTCTCCCTCAAATTGAAATTAGATTATTTTCCCATGTAATGTATCCCGATTAAGGTTTCTCTTTCCTCTATTCCTCTTAGTCCCTTCCTCCCGACCTTACCTCCCATCCTGATCGACCCCCTTTTGGTCTTTCATTAGAAAAAAAAAACAGGCTTCTAGGAGATAATAATAAAGTAAAATAAGATAAACCAAAGTAATAGATCAGAAAAGGACAGGGAAAAAAGGGAAGAGTACAAAATAAGAAAGAAAAAAACCTCAAGAAACAGATATAAATGCAGAGACCCATTCATTCATACACTCAAAAATCCCATAAAAAATACTAAACTGAAGCAATGATGTATATCCAAAGGACAAAGGACATGCAGGGTACAAAACGAGATATATATATATATACATATACATATATATATATACATATACATATATATATGTATATATATAGTTTTTATTTTTATCATAGTTTAATATATACTATATATTATAAAAATAAAAAATATTATATATGATATACTATCATATATTATGTAATAAAAATAAAAACTAAAACTAAGTGAAAAAAAAGAAAAACCCATAGATGACATTATGAGTCAAAGAATATCCAAAAATGAGATGGAGTTTGTTTTCTCTTGGCCATCTACTGCTGGCATGCTTCCTGCTTTTAAGAGTAGTTTGTTTTGCCAATGAGATTCACTTGGATAGAAGTAAATTTTCATTTGCAAGGGGTTATCAGTTGCACACGTCTTCCTGGTTAGCGATGGGGACCTGTGACCACAAGTTCTTTCAACTCTAGCACACCACGTAGTGCAGTCCCGTATGGACCAGTGCTTGCTGCCTCACTCTCTGTGAGTTCATACGTGCATCAATCCTGTGGATTTAAAGGACCTTGTTTTCCATATGTCCTCCATTCCCTCTGGATCTTACACTCTTTCTGCCTCCACTTCTACAGGGTTTGCTGAGCCCCGAGGGGACGTTTTGATGGAGACATCCCATTTAGAGCTGAGTGTTCCAACGTCTCTCACTCTTTGCATAATGTCTGATTGTGGGTCTCTGTATTTCTTCCCATCTGCTGCAGGGGGAGGAAGCTTTTCTGATAATGGTTGAGTAAGTTACTGATATATGAGTATCAATTGTCATTTGGAGTCATTTTATTGCTTTTTTTTTTGGTAACAGTAGTATTTGATTTTACCCATGTACCTGGGCTATTAAGACTCAGGTCTCCCAAGGTGAAATTTGAGTCAAATCACATATTTATTGATTACACCCACAAGCTTTGGGTCACTATTGCACTAGTATATCTTACAGGCAGGAAAACAATGTAGATCAAAGCTTTTATGGTTGGAGTGGTGTTTATGTGTCTCCTTTGGTAGTCTACAGAGTAACTTCCTATACCAAAGATGTTAGAATGTAGCAATGAAGGATCTACATAGGCACCAGCTTGAGTTCTCCATGTTCAATGGGTTGTGTTGGTTCTATGTTCAATGGGTTATGTCTTCAGCAATATGGTCTTGCTATCACTTTGTAGAAAGCCACCTACAATCTTGGCAACAGCCTGGGTGGTTTGATGGTTCCCAGTAGACCCCTTTGGCCAACAACTCAATTAAATATAACCCATTATCTATATTGAAAGCTTCATTGGATGACAAGAGATGCCCAGTTTAGGCTCTGTCTCCCCCATTATTTGGCAATTTCATTTAGATCGCCTTCATATATTTACGTACTTTAGGAAATGTCTGCTGTATTAGGTTTCTATAGCACCCCTCAAATGGTCCTTAATTTTAGCTGTCTCTCCCCAGTTTCCTTGCCTCAATCACCTCTTCACTCCCACTCCCCATTTTGTCATTTCATTCCAGTCCCCTCTTCATATATACATAACTACTTATTTATTTCCCTATAGCAGGGATATCTACTGACCCCTCCAACCCAAAACCACGCTCTTACTCTATACCTAAACGCTGTGACTCTACAGATTGTAGCTTTGTGATCATTGACTTAACAGCTAGTATCCACAAATAAGCAAATGGACAACATATTTGTCTTTCTGTGTCTAGGCTACCTTACTTGGGATTTTTTTATAGCTCTATCCATTTACTTTTGAATTTTATGGCTTCATTTTAACAGTTGATTATTATTCAATTGTGTAAATGGACCCCATTTTATCCATTCATCTGTTGGAGGAGGTCTAGGTAGTTTCCACTTTCTAGATGCTATAAATAGAGTAACATTGAATATGAGTGATACAGTGTCTCTGTTGTAAGATAAATCATCTTTTGGGTATAGACCAAAAAGTGGTGTAGATAGATCTTGAGGTAGCTTGATTCCCATCTTCCTGAGTAACCTCTACACTAACTCCCACAGTGACTGTACAAGTTTGTACCCCCACCAGCAATGGATGAGTGTTCACCTTACTCCACATCCTTGTAAGAATGAGCTGTCATTTTTTATTCATTTTAGCTGGTCTGATGGGTATAAGATAAAATCTCAAAGAAGTTTTGATTTGCTTTTCTCTGACGGCTAAGGGTGTTGAACATTTCTTTCGGCGTTGCTCAGTCATTTGAGTTCCTTCTTTTGAGAATTCTGTTTAGATACATATTTTAACTAAGTTATTTGTTTTCTTGATATCTAGGGTTTTTTTTTTGAGTTTTTTGTATATTTTGGATACTAGCCTTCTATCAGATGTGACATTGGTAGAAATCTTTTCCCATTCTCCAGGCTGCCACTTTGCCCTAATTACCATGTCCTTTGCCACACATCTTTTCAGTTTTGTGAGGTCCCATTTAATAGTTGATTATCACAGTGCCTGTAGTAACAGTATTCTGTTCAGGAAGTCTTTTCCTGTGCCAATGAATTCAAAACTATTACTCACTTTCTCTTTTATCAGGTTCAGTGGATCTGGTTTTATGTTGAGGTCTTTGATCTATTTGGAGTTGGTTTTCGTATAGAGTGATAAGTATGGGCTCATTTGGATACTTCTACATATAGTCATCCAGCATCATTTGGTGAAGATGCTGTCTTTTTACAGTGTGTCTGACTACCTTGTCAAAAATCAGGTGTTCGTAGGTGTGTGGATTTATGTCTGGATATTCAAGTCAATTTTGTTGATCAACATGTCTGTTTTGTGTCAATACCAAGCTGTTTTTATTGTATCTTTGTTTACATTTTGAGGTCAGGTATGGTGATACCTCCAGCAGTTCTTTTATGATTCGAGGTGTTTTTTTTTTTTTAAGCTATCCTAGGTTTTTGTTTGTTCGTTTGTTTCCACAAAGCTCTAAAAATTGTTCTTTCAAGATCTGTGAAGAATTATGTTGGGTTTTTGATGGAGATTGCTTTGAATCTATAGATTGCTTTTGGTAGGATGGTAGGATGGCCATTTTTATTATATTAATCCTACGAATCTGTGAGAATGGGAGAACTGATATCTTTTTCAAATTCTTTCTTCAATATCTTATAGTTCATATTGTACAAGTCTTTCATTTGCTTGGTAAGAGTTACCCCAAGATATTTTATATGACTTGAGACTTGTGAAATAAATTGTTCCCCTGCTTTCTTTCTCAGCCCATTTGTCATAGGGGGCTACTGAGTTTTGTGCATTAATTTTTTATCCAACTACTTTGGTGAAAATGCTTATCAGCTGTAGGAGTTTCCTGGTGAAAATTGTTGGGTCACTTATATATGCTGTCATAACATCTGCAAATAATAACACTTTGAGTTCTTGCTTTCAAATTTATATCTTCTTAAACTCCTTCATTTGCTCTAGGTAAGACAACAAATATTATATTGACTAGGTATTGAGAAAGTGCATGGCCTTCTCTTGTTCCTGATTTTAATGGAATTGCTTTGAATTTCCTTACATTTGAGTTAATGTTGATTATGAGTTTGAGATAACCTGTCTTTATTATGTTGAAGTATGTCCCTTTTATTCCAAATCTCTCTAGGACTTTTATTATGAATGGTGTTGGATTTTTGTCAAAGGCCTTTTCTATATCTATGAGATAATCATGGGTTTTTCTCTTTTAGTTTGTTTATATGGCGGTTTACATTTATCAGTTTACATATGTTAAACAACCCCTACCTCTCTGGGGTGAAGCCTACTTGACCAAGGAGAATGATCTTTTTGATGTGTTCTAGGATTAAGTTGGTGAATATTTTAATGAGAAGTTCTGCATCTATGTTCATTAGGGAAATTAGTCTATACTTTTCTTTCTTTGTCGTATCTTTGTGTGGTTTGGGTGTCAGGGTAACTGAAGTCTCATAAAATGAACTGGGAAATGTTCCTTCTGTTTCTATTTTGTGGAATAGTTTGAGGAGTATTGGCATTAACTCTTCTTTGAAAGACTGGTAGAATTCTGTGCCAAAACCACCTGATCCTGGACTTTTTTGTTGGGGAGACTTTTACTTGGTGATTCTATTTCACAAGGGGATATAGGTATGTTTAAATTGCTTATCTGATCTTGATTTAACTTTGGTTAAGTGGTATGTATTAATAAAGTTATCCATTACTTTTAGGTTTTCCAATTTGATAGTGTACAGTGTTCTAAAGTATATCCTTATTTCCTCTGGATTTCTTCAATGTCTGTTATATCTCCTTTTTTCATCTCTAATTTTTTTAATTTGGAGCTTCTCTCTCTGCCTTTTAGTTAACTTGGTTTGTCAATTTTATTGATTTTTTTCTCAAACTACCAACTTATTTTCACTGACTATATGTATTTCTTTGTTGCTGTTTCTCTCCATTTTTTTTTAATGCAGGCACTTTTCATAGCATTAATGTGCTATGAGATTGCATTTTAGAAATGCCTTCAATGTGTTCTATAAGTTTTGGTATGTTCTGTATTCATTTTCATTAAAATTTTGAAGGACTTTAATGCCTATGTTGATCTGTTTTTCATTCAGTAGTGAGTTGTTTAGTATCCTTTAGTTTCTAAACTTTTATTGTTTCTGTTGTTGATATCCAGCTTTAATCCATGGGGGTCAGATAGCATCCAGGGTGTTATTTCAATTTTCTTTCATCTGTTAATAGTTGCCTTGTGATTGAGTTCTATAAGGTTCTGAGAGGAAGGTATTTTTTTTGTGTTTGGGTGAAATATTCTGTAAAAGTCTGTTAGATCCATTTGGTTTATAATTTCAGTTAACTCCAGTATTTCTGTTTAGTTTTTTTCTGGATGATCCATGTATAAGCCAGAGTGGGATGGTGAAGTCTCCCATTAACAATGTGTAAGGACTAGTATATGATTTAAGCCATTGAAGTGTTTCTTTTACAACTGTGGGGTACGCTGTGTTTCATGTATCAATGTGAAGAGCTGCAGTGTCCTGTTGGTGGATTTTTTTTTCCTTTGTTGAATATGTATTGTTCTTCCTTACATCTTCTAACTAGTTTTACTTTGAAGTCCATTTTTTCAGAAATTAAAATGGGTACAACTTACTTTTTATGTCCATTTGCTTGGAATATCATTTTCCATTATTTTATATGAAGGTGAATTCTATCCTTGATGTTAGGGTGTGTTTCTTGGAGGCAGCAGAAAGATGGATTCTGCTTTCCCATCCATTCTGTTAGTCTATGTCTTTTTTACTTGGGAATTGAGACCACTGATGTCAAAATATATTAATGAACATTATTAGTAGATATCTGTTATTCTGTTGGAGAGAGAGAGAGAGAGAGAGAGAGAGAGAGAGAGAGAGAGAGAGAGTTCTCTTTTGATTGCTGGTTCCATATTATTTCTTGAGTGTGATTAACCTTTTTAGGTTGGAGTGTTTATTCTAGAGCCTTCTGTAAGATGGATTTATAGATAGATATTGCTCAATTTGATTGCAAGTGTTGTTGTGTGTGGTAGTCTGGGCTGGAATCTATGGTCTCATAGATTCTGGAGAACATCTCTCCAGGCCTCTTTTGGATTTTAGAGTCACCATTGAGAAGTCAGGTATTATTCTAATGGGTCTGCCTTTATATGATACTTTGTCTTTTTCCCTTGAAATTTTTAATATTCTTTCTTTGTTCTGTATGTTTGGTGTTTTAATTTTTATGTGATGTGGGGAATTTCTTTTCTGGTCCAGTCTATATGGTGTTCTGTGTGCATTTTATACCTTGATATACATCTCCTTCTTCAGGTTACGGAGATTTTCTTCCACTATTTTATTAAAATACTTTCTGTGCCTTTGACCTATATTCCTTCTCCTTCCTCTATTCTTATTATTCTTAGAGTTAGTCTAGATTTTCTCAATGTTTTCTTCCAGGAATATTTATTTATTTATTTATTTATTTATTTAGCTTTAACATTTTCCTTTTCTGAGGTATCAATTTCTTCTATCATATCCTCAGTGCCTGAGATTTTCTCTTATGTCTCTTGTATTCTGTTGGCGAAGCTTGCCTGTGAGGTTCCTGTTCAAGTTCCTAAATTTTTCATTTCCAGATGTCCCTCAGTTTGGGTTTTCTTTGTTGATTCTATTTCCACTTTCCAGTCTTGAATTGTTTTATTCATTTCATACCACTCTTCATGTTTTAGAGTTTTCTTTCAGGTATTTCCTTATTTCTTCTTTAGGAATTTCTATCTTACTCATAAATGCTATTTTAAGGTATTTCACTTGCACTCCAGCTATGTTTCGATTCTCAAGGCCCATTGTGGTAGGGTTGCTGGGCACTAGTGGTGTCACATTCTTCTTGCAGTTATTATGTTTTTATGCTGGCCTCCAGGCATCTGGATTTGGATTGCTTGTAATTCTTGGTGCTGATATCTGGTCTTGTCTTTGTTGATTGTGCATTTGTGCATGAGTGTGTGCTTGTGTGTGCATGTGTTCCTGTGTGTGTGTGTGTGTGTGTGTGTGTTTCCTCAGTTTCTGTTGGCCTCTCTGATTCTTAGGAGTGTATGGTAGCTGTGTATTGTCTGGTAGGAATTTTTCTAGGATCCTGCATAGTGTGGCCACTGTGTCTTCTTGGTACAATGTGTTTCTAGGTACTGGGAGCTCTCAATTGGGAATGAGGATGAGCTAGAATGAGGTCAGAGGAGATATATATAGGAGGAAAGAAAGCAGAGTGTTCCATAAGGATCAGCTTAGTCCCTGGAGAATGGAGGCAGAGAGTGAGGAGAGGTCACAAGAGGTAGTATGTCGCAAATCTGGGGATGGAATATGCTGGGGGCTGTCTTTCAGTATGCTGTGAATATATGTTGTTCCCATTGGTTAATAAATAAACTGCTTTGGCCTATGGCTAGGCAGCTGAGAGGCAGGCAGGAGAGGGAAAGGTGGGGTCTAGAAAAAGACACCATCCCGCTGTCCAGAGGGCAGCATGTAATGGCACACAGGTAAAGCCATGGAACATGTGGTGGTACATAGATTAATAGTTGTGGGTTAATTTAAGATATAAGAGCTAGCCAGCAAGAAGCCTGAGCCATTGGCCATGCAATTCATAATGATATAAGCCTCTGCCTGTTTACTTGGGTCTGAGCAGCTGCAGGATGAGGCAGGACACGGGAAAACTTCCAGCTACAGGACTAGGAGATTGGTTTTAGAGGAGAGGAGGAAGAGTGAAGATCTGAAGCTTGCCTACCAATTCTGATGGTCTACTTGCTTCTCTAACAAGCTTGGCTGCAGGGTTCCCAGGGACTGCCTGCTGGATTTGGGGGCTGGAATAATAGGATGAGTGGGGAGGAAGGTTGTAGAGGAAGATCTGTGTGATACACGGGAGATTGGGGCAGAGAGGAGGAAGAGGCTGCAGCAGGTGGTCTGCTACAAAGTTGAACTGGAGAATTTGATTTAGAGGAGAGGAAGGAAAGTAAAGATTCACATGCTCTGTGCTTTCATGGCTGGAGTGACCTGTGGGATCCCAGGTAATGTCAGTTGGAGTTGAGGGCTGGGATAAAGGGATGAGTGGGGAGAAGGAAGTTTGGAGGGGAAGATCTTTGTGATCCACTAGTGGTAGGGGCAGAGAGGAAGGGCAGGCTACAGCAGATAGTCTGCTTCAGAGCTGGGAATGAGATTTTTGGATTTGGAGAAGAAGGAGAGGTGATTATCTGCCTTTAACCTATCTGTTTCCATGGCCAGAGTGGCCTGTGGGCTCCCAGGGAATTCACTTGTTACCAATTCCAATCAGTTTGAGCCAGCTGGACTTTGGTATAATTTTCTTTACATTTCTTTTGATAGGATTAATAGCTTTTTACTGCTAATGTATATGACTGAACACATTACACAATTTCTCAGTGTTTCAATTTTCATACTTGTACATATTTCTCCCACAGAGGATACCTTGAAACACAAAAAGTTACTAAGAAAATTGCAGTACTTTGAACATTTATAGCATGTTAAAAAATGAATAAGAAATGGAGAAAACTTAAGTTTAGAATAACAAAGCTGCACATCCTAGTTGACATATCCATAGAAGCAAAGGATTGGAGGTTTTCATGCAATTCTGTCTTCAAAGCCTGGATTAATTTCCTTAGTTTTAGTCTTTTTCCAAACCTGAGTAATAGATATATCTCTTTTAGAAGAGACTAATGTTTGGTTTATCACCAGGTTTTTTTTAAAGATTTTTATTGGACTATTGCTAAAATATGCAGAAATCTAAATCTACTTACAACTTTTTATGCATGCAAATTATTTAAGTTATGAAATAGAAACACATTTACTAATTAAATGCAGACAAGACTGAAACCGAGTAAAATCCAATTTAGTAACATTTATTTAATATGATGGATGTTGTTCTTCTCTTAAAAGGGAAAACCACTCACAAATGAACATGGCACTCACTTTTAAGGTTCAAGTTCTTTTGTGGTCATCATGCCCAGGCATCTGTGTGCCATGAGATCACTCAATTTTTCCACCATTCTTTTCTGTAATAACTGTAGCCAAACCATAACATGATGTCATTTAGCCCTCACTTCTCAGAAATTCACCATTCACATTGTGATTCTGCCCCCATATTTCTTTTCATTTTAGTTTAGGTTCTAGTAGACCTTCTTGGGGATAACAAACTCAAAGCATAAATGCCATTGATGTCTACAAACATGGGGCTATTCATAGTTGCTGTGTTTGTCATCAGGTGGTAACTACAGTTCTCTAAGTCATTTTAGATTACCTTGGATCTAAAATCACCAGGTTGACAATTCTCATGGACCCATGGGAAGACACACATTGACCCCCAGAGAACCTGAGACCTTAGGTTAGAAAGTTGTGAGTTGCAATTACCCTATGTTCATCAAGCTGCTGTCTTCTCTTCCTTGGAAACAACAGCAGTTTATGCCAAAAAATGACTTAAAATGATGCTTGAGTCATGCTAAAGTAGAACAGGCTGGAAAGAGATAAGACACAAAATTGATTTGCCTTATCACACATTTATGCAATAGAAAGTGGGAGTTTCTTAGTTAGGGTTTCTATTGCTGCTACAAAACATCATGACCAAAACAAAACAAAACAAAACAAAAAACAACAACAAAAAAAACGAGTTGGGGATGAAAGGGTTTATTTGGGTTACACTTCAGCATTGCTGTTCATCACTGAAGGAAGTCAGGACAGGAAATCAAACTGGACAGGATTCTGGAGGCAGGAGCTGATGCAGAGGACATGGAGGAGAACTTCTTATTGGCTTGCTTTCTATGGCTTGCTCAGCTTACCTTCTTATAGGACCCAAGACCACCAGCCCAGGGTTGGCACTGCCCATCATAAGCTGGGCTTCCCCCATTGATCACTAAATGAGAATATGCCTTACAGATGGATCTCAAGGAGACGTTTCCTGAGCTGAGACTCCTTCCTCTAATAACTCTAGTTTGTGTCAAGTTGACACACAAAACCATCCAGTACACAGAAGTATCATCCTTTTGATCATGTAATATTAATAATATTGGAAAGGGATGATTTTCTTTCATGACTTAGTTTGGTGGTTAAGAAAGAGTTGTGATTATGGACTGTTCCATTAATTTACTTGTTTCAAGGAGATGTTCATTGATTTGTGATTACCTAGCATCTCCACCATTTAGTATAGTAATAGAATAACTAAGGACTTAGCTATGTGTTCTAGATTTTTTACTTCTCTACTCTCTACAGCAATTATTTCCCAAACATAGTGGTGCATCAACTTACTCATCAACACAACATGAGAAAGTGCACCATATACTCCATCATATTCCCAAGTTTCTTCCTTAACATATAAACAATTCTCTTCAAAT
>CABHPH010144367.1:0-32372 GCA_902168325.1 Peromyscus nudipes
CTCAAAAGAGGGGGTGGGAATTAGAACATCCTAGACTATATTCTTACACACTTTAAAAATTACATACGTTATGCCAGGAAACACTCCTGGGCTAAGATGTAATTCTAACTGACTTTGTCATTATTTTGGACGCACTTCCATCATAGAACTCATCATAGAATTCATTTACTAATTGAATGCCTCATTGTTCAGTTACACACTTCTGTTGGAGTCATGCTCTTCCATTTGACTCTTTCTAGGTTTTCTGGTTTCTTGGTTTCTGTCTTCTAGGAAACTCACCAGTTTTCCAGCCTGGTGGTTGACTGTAGGTTGTTTCTGATGACTATAATCATTACTAATTGGCAGAATGTAGTAACGTTTTTGAATGAGCAGATATTTGTAATTATAGCTTCCAAGTATTGAGAACTACTCTGACCCCCTCAGTGATCCCACTTAATCTGCTTAACGATGCTATAAAGTGGAGTTATTCATCCTCACCGATAGGAAGAGAAAACCGAGACATTAAATGATTTGCCTGAGATCCTTCGGGGGTGGGGGTTGGGGGAGGGTGTAAATCATGTTATTAATGTATGTATCTAAGTCTTACTCGGGGCCCATTTGTAAGGTACACATGCTGTAGAACTTTTCAAGAATTTATACCGGGTGTGGTGGCACATGCCTGTCATCCCTGCATTTGGGAGGTGGAGGCAGGACTTTGAAGCTGGACTGCATGAGACCTTGTTTGTCTCTGAGAGAGGGAGAAGGGATACAGAGAACGAAAATTTAGCTAAAATCACTCATTGAACTTAGAACCCTTCTGCTCTTACTGTCTTGGTCTGCCTCTTCCATACATCCCTATGCATTTCTACTCATACAGTTTTTTACTTTAAGTGGAGTGATTAAAGTGTTTTATAACTTGACACTTTTTGAGGGGGAGGCATTGGCACATGCCAAGTAGCTGCTGAACCACTGGGCTATCCCCCAGCCCCTATATACTAGCTTTTCAGTTAACAGTGGATCATAAATATTTTCCCATGACCTCTCAGAAATTATCAGCTATACATCAACTATCACTAGCATTTCAGTAGTGATAATTAGTAACTAGCATTAGCCAGTAGGTTTGTTAACCTGCTTGTTTTATATATGACAAACCAATGCTCAAATAAAGACAGGCACCTGGGTGTCCAGTCTCCTGGTCCAGTTTCTCCCCATGCCCTGCATTCTTCACTCCCTAAGGCCACAGCTGTGGTGAATCAGTTTGGGCAAGCCTGGGAAACCAAACTCCCATCTCTCTGCCTCTTTCCTTCCTGAGCCCTACCATGAGCAAGGGGGTGGGCAGCTTGCAACTCCTGCTCTCCCTGAGAGCCATAGACCAGGCTCAGAAGTGAGGTCCTCAGAGGCACACAGGGCAATCTAAGGTCCAGTCACAGAAATGGGGCTCAAACACCACCTCCCCTCCCTGCTGCCTTTCACCTACTTTCAGCCTTGAAAACCAGCTGCCAAAGCAACCCTCACCCACTGACTGCAAGAGGTCTAGACATCACCACTTAGGGCAGTCTCTCATGTGGTCAAGAGACCCTTCCCAAAGCCAGCCTCAGCCCCTTGTCCACAGCCCAGGGGAAATGGCCCCAAAGAGGGAAAAGGCTGATATGTGGGAGAGGCTCCTCCCCGTCCTTTGGTGTGGTCACTCTTGTCTGCCTCCCTGGCAGGGACAATGCTGCTGCTGGCCATCCTGCTGCCGCTGGTCTGCCTTCTGCTCTTCACCACCACCCTGGCCTGCACCTGGACGAGGCACCCCTCTCTCTGCAGAAAGCTGGGTAGGAAGGACACCACTTCCTATCGGCACATGGAAGTGGCAGTGGAGGGGAGGGATGGTCAAGGACAAACCCTGGTGCACAAGACTATCAGGGTGCTGGGTACCACTCTCTCTCCCAGCCCTCGTTCTGAGGGATGCGGGTAACTGGATTATCTTCCTCTGGGACACTAGGGTTGGCAGCACCCGGTGGTGGGGGTAAAGGTTGAAAGGTTGGGAACTGGAGGCCTCACCACCCATTTTGTTTTTCATTTCAGGTACTCTGCTCAAGAGGCATCCAGAGGTAAAGGAGTGGAAGAAGCCAGCAAGGAGGGGCGGGGCTGTGAGGTCAGGGAAGGTGGACTTGAGCCTCCATGCATTCCACTGATTGCTTGCTGAGTGTCCAGGTTCCAGCCACCATTTTGGTAGCAGACATACAGCCTGAGAAAGTGCCTCCCATCCTGGAGTTTGCACGAGTGGAACAGAAATCAAGTTCAAAGGCCAGGATGCTAGAGCACTTAGCTAGCATGTACAAGGACCTGGGCTCTGTTCCAGTGCCATGGGGGAAAAGTTTTATCCAGGATGGTGGCTCATCCTGTCATCGCAGCACTTGGGAGGCTGAGACAGAAGCCTCACCATGAGTTTGTGGCCAGTCTGGGGCTACATCGTGAGATTCGGGGCAGCCTGGGCTAGAAGAAGAGCCTGTCTCAAACACAGCAAAACCACAACAGTAATGATATATAAATAATAATTGTATATCAGGTGGCAACCATAATAAAAGTGAGGTGGACAGTGAGTGACAGGTAGACAGGGAAGGCCTCCTTGATGCACTGATTATTTGAGCAGTGAGTTGAAGAAATGAGGAAGCTAACCAGGGAACTCTTGAAGAAAGTGCTCTAGAAATTAGGGAAGCATCAAGTGCAAAGGCCCTGAGGCAGGAAGCATGGTGAGGTGAGGAGACAGACAATGAGTTGCCAGAATACAAGGACTAGGGCCTGGGAACTAAGTTATGGTGAAGTCTAGCCTCTGCCATTGGCTGGTTCTCTATTTCTCCTCTACAGGGAGAAGAATCTCCCCCCTGCCCCACTCCAAGAGCCAACCCACATTTCCGTGACCTGGCAGAGCCCCTTCTACCCATGCCTGGACCCCCAGTGACCCCAGTCTTGGAGAAAGTGGTACTACAACAGCAGAGTCCCATGGTCCAGGCCAAGGAGCTGGAGGGGCACAGCCAGGTGGCCCACGGTGAGCTGGGCAGGCCATAGGAGAAGTGGGTGCGGGAGGAAGGGAGGGATGTGGGTAGGTTGGCAGGGAGAAAGAATAAGGCCCAGATGAAATAAAAAGATTCAGAGTCTGAAAGAAACGGAGGAGTGTGTTCAGCACTTAAGAGAGCTGGAGATGTAGGCACACCTGTAATCCCAGCACTTAAGAAAGCTATCAGCGAAGCTGGAGGTGTAGGCACACCTGTAATCCCAGCACTTAAAGCTATAGTGGGGGCTGGAGAGATGGCTCAGCGGTTAAGAGCACTGGCTGTTCTTCCAGAGGTCCTGAGTTCAATTCCCAGCACCCACATGGTGGCTCACAACCATCTGTAATGAGATCTGGCGCCCTCTTCTGGCCTGCAGGGACACATGCAAACAGAACACCGTATACATAATGAATAAATAAATCTGAAAGAAAGAAAGGAAGGAAGAAAGGAAGGAAGGAAGAAAGGAAGCTCTAGTGAAGCTGGGATTGGGGGCACACTTGTCATCCCAGTGCTGGAGACAGGAGGATCAGGATATCAGAGCCATCTCTCACTACACAGCAGTTTTAGGCCAGCCTGAGCTATGTGAGACCCTGACTCAAAGGAAGGAATAGCAGATGAGAGGTGGGACTGGGAGGAAAGGAGAAGAGAATTCTGGAAGCACCCCTCTCATCTGGCCTTCTCTCCCACAGGTGCAAATGGCATTCACGTGGCCGGAGGCTCTGTGACGGTCACTGGCAACATCTATATATACAATGGACCGGTGCTGGGGGGGACACGGGGCCCTGGAGATCCCCCAGCATCCCCTGATCCTCCATACCCCATTCCTGAAGAGGGAGCCCCTGACCCTTCTGTGCTCTCTACACCTTACCAGGAGGATGGCAAAGCTTGGCATCTGGCTGAGACAGAGACACTAGGGTGCCATGCCCTCTGACAAGGCCAAGGAACCTATTTGCCACCTGATGCCTGATGGTATCTGAGAAAGGCAAGGAGGAAAGAGGGTCCGGCCCTTCTCCCGGAGGCTGCTTTACCCACCAGGACTCCAGGGTCTGGGTAGGCTCTGAGAAGCAGAGCCCTAAGAGACTGGCCTCAGACACCTCTTCAGAGCAGAACCGGACACTAGCAGGGCACAGTGCCTGCCCAGGACTCTTACCACTGTCTGAGCAAGCCTGAGACTTGTTGCAGACCCACCAGCCCCAGAGGGCACACATTCAGTCCCAGACACAGGCAAGGCTGGTGACCCTAGCTGCTGCCCACCATGCCTCTCTGCACCCTAACCACAGCAAAGGAGGGAGCTGGTCCCAGGGTCACTTGCAAGGACATCACAGGGACCTTGCAAAGCTTCGTGGTGCTCATCCCCAACCTTCAGAGGCCTTGAGGGCTCATACCATGTGGACCAAGATAGACCCTGGGTGAAGATGAAGCCACATGGAGGAGTGTCCCTCCCTTGCTCCTGGGGGAGAGGATAGTGAGACAGTGAGAGTCGGGGTTGTATCGTTACCAGGTATCCAGGAGAGTTTAGGAACAGGAGAAACACGGCAAGTGTATTTATAAATTGTAACCACATGCAAATAAAGACAAGATTGAGATCCTTTATTTTCTTGGGTTTTACATAGGAACACCAGACCATTAGGACAAAATCAAAAGCAAAGGTGAAGACACAAAAATCTAATCCTTCAAAGGTCCTCCTGGAAGGAGTTCCTAGGATTGGTTCAGACAGTGTTCGTATTAAGCAACAATGTCTGAGTACTTCCGGGGAAGTGTTCAACACACCTGCAATGGACTGACTCGGTCCTCTGAACAGCCTAGGAAGCATGCACTCTCTCGACAGGAGAGGACAGACAGACAGACGGAGTCATTTGTTCAAGTGAGCTGAGATGGCAAGGGATCTGTGCCCGGTTAACCCTGCATAAACGTCTTCCAGGGCTCTTGTCCTTCACGGGCATTAAGTCTCGGTGCACACCCAAACATCGCACTGCCCTGCACAGTGGAAGCAGGGCTGACTGAAAGGAATAGTGCAGTGCTCAACACCTGCCCTGGGAGAGGCCAAATTAGCACTGTTGGTGAACAGAAATTCTCTCAGCTCAGAAGGAGCAGTCGTGTGTGTGTGTGTGTGTGTGTGTGTGTGTGTGTGTGTGTGTGTGTGGTGTTATCTTTATTTAAAAAAAACCACTTTAAAATGTCTCTTGCTCCTTCACTGGTAAATGTTTGCCGCTCACGCATGTATCCACCATACTGCCCAGCAGGGGCGACCCAGAGCTTGAAGGATTGCTCAGGGCTGACTGTTCCTTCCATAAAAGGCAACTCTTGTGGATCCAAGTGTTAGGAGCTCAGTAGCTGGCCTTCATCAAGACGGTATGGCAAGAAAACACATATCCCAGGAGTCTGAGTGGATGGGTTATTTAAGGTTGACTATAAAAATTGGATTCAACTTCCTTCAGCACAAAGTAATGTTGGGCTGCATCTCCACAAAAACAAATCTCCTCCTTGGTCATGCTGGAGCCAAATGACACGGATCCTTAATAATTATTCCAATGTGTTAGAGTTTTAATTACTACATTCTGTTCAGTAAAATAAAGGGATGGGGGGGCTCAAAGAAATGGTGTTCTGGGGTCATCAGGATGGCTCAGCAGGTGAGGGCACCGGATGCCAAGCCTGACGATCGACTTTGATCTACAGAACCCACATGGTAAAAGTAGAGAACTGACTCCTGGAAACTGTTCTCTAATCTCCATATGTGTGCTCTCTCTCTCTCTCTCTTTCTCACACACACACACACACACAAATGCTGTTCAGGCACAGCCCTGTGTGACACTGTTCAAACTGAGGGTTGCGTCCGCCAGCCTGCACTGTACTAGTACCGAACAAACTCCTGTTGGTACCCGAATTGAGTACACAGATTAATTAGGGAAAGCTGACATCCTCCTGGTGCTGGCTCTTCCTGTCAGAAAGGTAGCAGGTCTGTCTGTTGGTACTTTTCTGTTTGCGTCCAACAGTAGCGCCTCAACGTTTTCTCACCTTTTCTCATCTAGTTTATTCCTAGATGTGTTTTTCTTTATTAAGTGGTATAGAAATGAGACCATTCAATTTTTTGTTGTTTTGTCTTGTTTATTGGTTTTTCAAGACAGGGTTTCTCTGTGTAGCCCTTGGCTGTCCTGTAACTCACTCTATAGATCAGGCTGGCCTCGAACTCAGAGATCCACCTGCCTCTGCCTGCTGAGTAATGGGATTAAAGATGTGCGACATCCCACTCAGCTTGGGAAGAGGGAATCTTAATTGAGAAAATGCCTCCATAAGATTGGTCTGTAGGCAAGTCTGTGTGATATTTTCTTAATTAGTAACTGATGTGGGAAGGCCCAGCCCACTGTGGGTGGTGCCACCTTTGAGTAGGTGATCCTGGGGAGGATAAGAAAGTAGGCTGTACAAGCCATGGAAACAGCACTCCTCCATGGCCTTGCTTCAGATCCTGCCTCTAGGTCCCTGCCCTGAGCTCCTGACCTGGTTTCCCTCAGTGATGGATTTATGAGCTGTAAGCTGAAATAAACCTTTTCCTCCCCAAGTTGCTTTTGTTCATGATGTTTTATCAAAGCAACAGAATCCTAACTGGGACAAATAACAACAACAATAAACCAAAACCAACAAACAAAAAGCATACACTTTGGGGCTACAGAGATGGCTTGATGTTGAGAACACTTGCTACTCCTGCAGAAAACCTAGGTTTAATTCCAAGCACCTACATCAGGCAGCTCACACTGTCTGTTACTCTTACTCTAGTGGATTGGATGCCTTCTGCTGGCCTCCATGGACACTGCATGCACATGGAGCACAAACAGACAAGCAAGCACTCAAGCATATATGTAAATAAAAATAATTTAAAAGGTAAGCACACACATAACGTCACACCTTGTTCATGTTTGTTCCACCACTACTGTCCCTCGCATCTCGCATATTCTCGTTCAATGGGAATTTAAAACAGATAATCAGATGGCCAGTGGATGAAGAAATGTGAGTGGAGAGGCTGGGCAGAAGCTACCGCAGCAGGGTGATGGTGAGAGGGGATGACAGGGGTGTACTGTGCAGAGTGAGTCGGCAGGATACGCTGATGAGCTAGCATCCCAACTCTCATTCATGGACTTAGCCTGGTGCTTTGTTAAATTAATCAGGGCTGCACTTTCAAAGTTCACATTTGGAAAACATTAAGTATTTGCTATGTAGCAGTCATTTTAAGATAAAATAGCAAACAAAACAAACTTGGTTCAGAACTTCCTGGAGCTTGTGTAATAACTGCACAGAGATAAGCACAGAACTGGGATTTGATCGAGGCTTGAAGGTCAGGAAATGCCTCCTAGAGGAAAATTATCACACGACCTGAAGAATAATGAAAGGTTTCCCCAGGGAGAGACATGAAGAAGATGAGTGAATGGTTTGTAAAAGGCCCTGTGATAGAAGGAACGATTTGCCTGGTGCTCGAGAGCTTGGCTCCAGGGAGCTGACACAGGAAAGGTAAACAGGAAGCAGGTTGTTCAGACATACAAACTGTAATAAGAATTTGGAACTTTACCCTGGGAGCAGTCAGAAGCCACTAAACTTTTTTCCAATGTAGTAAAATGTATAAAGTGTACCAACGTACAAGTTAGAGACTAAACGGCTGTTAATAATAGCTTAGTGGTTAAAACACTCGCCCTGCTGTATACACTTAGCTGCTGCTGAGCCATTTCTCCAGCCCCTCACAAAATACATTTTTTTTTTTTTTTGTTTTTTAAGACAAGGTTTTCTCTTGGTACTTTTTGGGCCTATCCTGGAACTCACTGTGTAGACCAGGCTATCCTCGAACTCACAGGGATCCGCATGCCTCTGCTTCCTGAGTGCTGAGATTAAAGGCTAGGGGCTACCACCACCTGGCCAAAAAGTTTTAATGTAAAAAAATTATAAAGACTGTTACAGGTTATACTCATGTAAGTATTCTAAAAGATATGATTTCATGCCCCTGACACTCAGTAATTCCTTCCCCCACACCCCAAGGCAGTTTTTCTGTGTAATAGCTCTGGCTGTCCTGGAACTCACTTCGTAGACCAGCCTGGCCTCAAACTCACAGAAATCTGCCTGCCTCTGCTTAGGGATTAAAGGCGTACACCACCACCTGGCTCAATAATTCTTTTAAGATTAAAAACATGGTTATTTTTAATTATGTGTAGGTGCATGTGTCTGCATGTGCGTATGTGCATGCAGGTGTAGGTGCCCACTTAGGCCAGAGGCCTTAGATTGATTCCCTGAGCTGGAGCTACAGGCAGTTATGAGCTGCCTGACATGGGTGCTGGGAACCAAACCTGGGTCCTCTGGAAAAGCAGCCAGTGCTCTTAACTTCTGAGCTGTCTCTCCAGCCCCATCACTCAGCAATTCTCATTGCTGGAACCCCAGTTTATATTCTAGGAGACACGTGATATCTGGGATTTAGGGTATTCCACAGAGAGATCCACTTTTTCTCCTCATCTGGCACTGAGGATGGAATCCAGGTTGCATGCTTAAACAAACATTCTACCATTGAGTTACAACCCTAACTTAGTGATTCTTTAAAGTTTTAATATTATCATTAAACTGCCCAGACTAGTTTCAAATTTGTGATCCTCCTGCCTCAGTCTCCTGAGTAGCTGCAATTCAAGGTGTGCCATCACTTCAAGCTTTTAAAATTCATTTCATTTATTTTTTATTTATTATAATTTTTACACACAGTGTAAACTAGACAATTCTGTGGAGTTGGTTCTCTCCTACTTTTTTATGTGGGTTCTAGGGATGGGGCTCAGGTTGGCAGGCACCAGGCTTATATGGCAAATGCCTTAACCTATGGAGCTATCTTATTGGTCTTTATTTTTAGTTTTCATTACTTCAAAAAGTGTATTTATTAAGGGACAAGGGAGATGGCTTAGTGGGTAAAGGCACTTGCTACCAGAATGACAACGTGAGTTTGGTCCTTAGAACCCACACTGTGTACAGAGTATCGACTTCCATAGGTTAACCTCTTAACACACACACACACACACACACACACACACACACACACACACACGATAGATTTTTTTAAAGGAAAAAAAATATGTACTGTGTTTCTGTGTGTGAACAGAACCTTGTGCATGCAAGAAAACAATCTGTAGCTGGGTGGCGGTGGTGCACACCTTCAGTCTCAGCGCTGGAGAGGCAGAGGCAGGTGGATCTCTGTGAGTTCAAAGCCAGCCTGGTCTACAGAGTTAAGTACCAAGACAGCAGGACTGTTACACAGAGAAACTGTCTCAACAACCAAAAAAAAAAAAAAAAAAAACTGACTCCTATCTCATCAACTTTGCTTACAGATAAATAAAATCATATATTAGTTATTTTATTCATTTTTTAATTTTCAGACAGGACCTAGAATTCAAAGTTGTAGCCACCCTTTTGCTTCTACCTTCTGAATGCTGGGACTATAGGTAGTGGTGTGTGTGTGTGTGTGTGTGTGTGTGTGATGCTGAGATTACCCATAGGCCTCAAACAAGCTGGGCAAACTTTCTATCACTGAACTACACTGCAGTTCTACATATTTTACTTTATGAACCTTTATAATTTTTATTTTATTTATTTATTGGGGGTGTTTGTTGTGTGACAAGACTTTTCCTGGGGAGACACCTCACAGGTCTACTCACCCAGACATGAGCCCACAGATGAAAGGACAGACATCACCAAAGTTAAACTGAATGAACCAATGAGTTGTACTGGGGTTACTTACAGGAGCAGAAATGACTCAAAGACAGCCGCATCTGCAAAGCCTGCCCTGGCATGGCGACAGCTCACAAAGCTGGGGACCTGGAGCCCTGCACAGCCTGCAGGCCGCTCAACAGGCTGGAGAGTGTCCTTTCCAGATGGCTCAGTTGGTCTAAGCTCTTCTTTGCAGCTTGACTTGTCCAAGGACTTTCAGCAGCCTCTGTTTACTCTGGGAGGGAAGGGCCTCTGGCCAGTTTCAGGGTCATCCAGAAGCTATTTTGAATTGTTTACCTTCTGGTTTACGGAGCTTCTCTGCAGGATGGAATGTTTCAGTCTCCGAGAAAAGAGCTACCCAAGTGTGCTGAGTGCATGTCATAGTGTACCTGTGGAGGTCGCTGACAAC
The DNA here is from genome assembly GCA_902168325.1 of Peromyscus nudipes. Lineage (NCBI taxonomy): Eukaryota > Metazoa > Chordata > Mammalia > Rodentia > Cricetidae > Peromyscus > Peromyscus nudipes. The sequence continues at coordinate 10,147 of CABHPH010144367.1, forward strand.
TTGTGGGAGTCAGCACTGTCTTTCTTCCATGTGGGTCCCAGGGTCAAAACTTAGGTCACCAGGCTTGGCAGCAAGCACCTTTACCTGATGAGCCAATCACTGACTCAACCTTTATTATGATTATTATTTAGCTCTAAAGTGCTTCAAAATATGAAAGGATTTTTAAGGTTTATTTTCTATGTATGAATACTTGACTTGCATGTATGTCTGTGCACGGTGTACATGTCTAGTGCCCTCAGAAGTCAGAAGAGGGCACTGGATCCCCTGGACCTGGAGTTACAGGTGTCTGTGAGCCACCATGTGGGTGCTGGGAATCAAATCTGGACCATAAACAAGAGCAGCAAGTGCTCGTATCTGTTGAGCCATTTCTCCAGCCCCTATTATTGTTATTACTAAAATTTTGTGTATTTTTGGGGACAGTGGTATTTTTATTTTGGGGGGTGCTGAAGACAGAACCCAGGGACATGCCTACACTAAGCAAGTTCTCTACCACTGAGCAACACTCTCCACCTCTCTTGTTAACCCCGCCTCCTTTTTTTAAAGATAAGACCTTGTTGTGCAGCTCAAACTGGCCTCAGACTCTTGTTACTGCAGTCTCCACCTCCCGAGTGCTGGCGTGAAAGGTGTGTCCCACCAAGCCCAGCTTCTACATCTTCGTGAGTTTAACTTTTGGACCTGGGCCAGGAAGCCTAGGAGATTAGGGGAAGATTTTTTTTTTCTTCCCTTATAAGAGGAAGTTGGAAAAGAAAACGTACCGTGTAGTTCAATCATAAAGTTTAAAAAGCCTAAACTATACTATTTAGAGGTTCATATGTAAGCAGAGGACAGATTATAACAACACCCCAGAGAATAGAATCATTCAGGCCTCATGGCTTCAGGAAGGAGGAAGCTAGTTATGATCCCAGAGGGGTGTGTAGATGACTTCTGAACTTCAAATAATGCTCCTTCTTGGTCTTGGTGGCAATTACATAGTCATATCACTTTATTATTATTCAGTACACTGAACAATAGTCACCATCAGATCCTCTGAAGCTAGAGGTGCCAAACCTATGCGGGTGCTGAGAACTGAACTCCAGTCCTCTGGAAAAGCTACAAATGCTCTGAACCCTGAGCCATCTCTCCAGTCCTTCCCCTCATTTTTTAAAGGACAGAATCTTTCGGTGACATCCAGGTTGGCCTTGGACTCATGAGGACTTCTGCCTCAGCATCTAGATGCTGGGATTAAAGGTATGTGCCACCACACTCAGCTGAGCAGTAATAGGACTCTTGTGAGCAGTCAATAAAACAGTCTAACTGAGGCTTCAACCACTCGGGAGGTTGAAACAAGTGTAGCTGAAGTTTTCCCTCAGGTCCTGTCCAGCCCCTCAGACCCCACAGCCACTTATAAAATAATCATTCAGAAGCTTATATTAATTAAAACTGCTCGGCCATTAGCTCAGGCCTACCACTGACTAGCTCTTACATTTAAACTCAGCCCGTTTCTGTTAATTTATATGTCGCCACGTGTTCCGTGGCTTTACCTGTGTGCCACTACATGTTGCTCCCTGGACAGCAGGCTGGTGTCTCCTGACTCAGCCTTCCTCTTCCCAGAATTCTCCTTGTCTGCTTATCCCGCCTATGCTTCCTGCCTGGCTACTGGCCAATCAGCATTTTATTTATCAACCAATCAGAACAACACATTCATAGCATACAGAACGACATTCCCCCATCAAACAAGGGGATTACAAATTAAAGGCCAGCCTGGTGGATTTAGTAAGAAAGTCTCAAAATAAATAAAAACTAAACAGAAGGCTGAGACATAGCTCCTTAGCAGAGTACTTGTCTAGCATGTACAAGGCCCTAGGTTTCATCACTAAAACAATTTAAAAAAACTCTATCAGGTTCTTGGTGCACAGTAGGTATTCAAAAATATAAATCTAGTTCTGTTTGACTTAGATAGGTTTTTTTGTTGTTGCTAGTTTTATTTTTAGGTTTTTTTATTAAGCAATTTTTTAATTTATTTTACATCAGATTTATTTACAATCAGATTCCCCTCTCCTCCCTCCTCCCACCCATCCCCCATTCCCTCCTCCAATAAGGCAAGGTCTCCCATGGGGAGTCCACAGAGCCTGGTACATTTAGTGGAGGCAGGTCCACGCCCCTCCCCCTGCATCAAGGCTATGCAAGGTGTCCCACCATAGGCAGTAGGCTCCAAAAAGTCAGCTTATACACCAGGGATGGATCTTGATTCTACTGCCAGGGGCCTCTTAAGCAGATCAAGCTACACAACTGTCTTGCTTATGCAGAGGGCCTAGTCCAGTCCCATGCAGGCTCCACAGCCATTGATCCAACTTTCATGAGTTCCCACCAGTTTGGTTTGGTTGTCTCTGTAGGTTTCCCCATCATGATCTTGATGCCCCTTGCTCATAGAATCCCTCTTCTCTCTCTTTGACTGGACTCCTGGAGCTCAGCCTGGTGCTTGGCTGTGGATCTCTGCATCTGCTTCCATCAGTTACTGGATGAAGGCTCTGTGATGACAATTAGGGTACTCACTGATCTGATTACTGGGGTAAGCCAGTTCAGGCACCCTCTCCACTATCTGCCAGCCGTTACTTATTTCTCTCCTCTTCTATTATCAAGCCCCTTCGTTGATATCAGAGTAAATACCAAGCAGTTTGTTTGATAGATTGCTTTTAAAAGTACCTAAGTCAGGCATAGTGGGCAGAAATAGTTTTTCTTTTTCCAAGACAGAGTTTCAACACATCCCTGGCTGGCCTAGAACATACTATTCAGATCAGTCTGGCCTCATACTCACAGAGATCTGCCTTCTTCTGCCTTCTAAGTACTGGGATGAAAAGCATGCACCACCATGCCTGACTTAGGTACTTTTAAAAGCAATCTAGCAAACACACTGCTTGGTATTTACTCTGAGTAAATAGAAAGAAGCTTGATAATGGAAGAGGAGAGAAATAAATAACGGCTAGCAGAGGCTATGGCCTGGAAGCAAAGTGATGTTTTCTTGTTTGGGTTTTGTTGTTTGTTGTTGAGTTTGACAGTATAGAGACTGAGCCAGGGCCTCATGCAATGCTAGGCAAGTGCTTTTGCCCTGTGTATATCCCCAGGCCTAGTTTTTCTTTTCTTAACTGATAGACTGTGCCAGACATGGTGGCCAGCCTGGTCTACAGAGTGAGTTCCAGGACAGCCAGGACTACACTGAGAAACCCTGTCTTAAAAAAACAAAGATGGAGTTGCGGGGGAGAAAAACTGTGTTGTTGGTTTGGTTTTGTTTTGTTGATAGAAGCTTTAGACTCCTGGAAAATATGCACAGAAAGTACACTGATCTCTCTCTCTGCTCCATCTTCACAATAGCTTCCCCATTTATTAACACAGTTCACTGATGTGTTCTAGCTGACACATGACACCGCCTAACAGAGTTTACATTAAGGCTCTTATGTTGTGCAGCTCTGTGGATCCTGAAACATGCATAATGTCATGAACCATCAATGTAATATCACAGGAGTAATTTCACTGCCCTAAAACTTCCTTCTAGCTATCTATTTACCTTCGATTTCTCCAGGCTCTTGGAAGTACCTAATTTTTTTAAAGGTTTTTAAAAGTTTTTATTTATGTGTATATATATATATATGTCAGTATACACATATGCATGCAGGCACTCGTAAAAAGCCAAAAGAGGTCTTGGATCCCCTGGCGCAGGAGTTAACAGGCAGTTGTAAGCCAGCAAGCATGGTAGATGCTGGGAACCAAACTAAAGTGTCTGCAAGAGCAGTTGGGAGCAACTAGTATTTGTGATGTCTGTGTAGTTTTGCCCTTTCCAGAGTGTCACAAAGTTGGAATCATATAGTATGTAGCCTTTCCTACAGGTGACGGTGACTGGCAAGCTGCCTCCAGAGAGGCTGCGTCAGTTTGCCTTCCAACAAGCGGTCGGGGAGAGTTCCATTAGCTCCACAGCCGTTAGCTCTTGGTGGTGTCAGCACTCTGGACTTCAGCTTTTCTGACAGATGTGCTGTGGTGTCTCACGGTTTTCATTTCTATTTCCCTGGTGGTCTATGGTATGAAGAGCCTCTTCCTCTCAGATATACCCGTAAGGTCTTTGATCCACTTTTCAGCCAGGCTATTTGTTTTCTTATTGTTGTACTAAGAGTGCTCTGTCTATTTTATCTCACAGCCTTTAGACATGACTTGCAGAGATTCTCTCACCTGTGGTTCACCATTTCATTGTCTTTGAAACTGTTAATGAACCCTGGCTTGCTAATTATTCCTTTGACTCTATGTGCCTTCCGTGTCCGATCTAAAAAGTCATCTAGATTTTCTCTGTTGTCCCTCAGTTCTACGTTTTGCATTGGAATTAGTTTTTGTGCCACTGGAAGGCTTTTCTTGAGAATCAGTCTTGGTGAGTGAGTGCGCAGCTGCTCTCCAGCAGCTGAAAGACTCTCTTTTCTCCACCGCGCTGCTGCTGCTCCTTTGACAGCGTGTTTAGCTGAGTCCACTCCCGAGCTCTCTTCCTGCACCACTGGCTGTCTGTCACCTCTCACCGCCAGTGTGCTAGCAGTTTGCTGACTGTAGCCTTCTACACAACTTGGGTCTTCTCGGTCCTCCAACCTGCTCTTTGGTGTTGAATCGGCTCTTGTACTCATTACCTTTCTCATTGCTTTGATAGACATCTGAGAAGAAGCAACTTAGGGCGATAAAGACTTCGTGCAGACTTACAGTCGAGGGACATACAGTCTATCACAGCAGGGAAGGCATGGTGACAAGAAGGTGACATAGCTGAGCACAGTGTCTCCAGTCAGGAAGAGAGTGATGACCGCCATGACTTGGCACACTCGCTCCTTTTTATGCAGTCCAGGACTCTAGAATACTCCCATGTAACATGGGTCTTCCCACTTTAGTTACCTGAATCTAGAAACCTGAGACAACAGGAGAGGTGCCCTGAGAGCAAGGGCTCAACCTATTGAAAGCTCCACTTTGTGAAGATGCAAATTTATTTGAAAATAGAAAATCCGAACTAATAATTGAAGGGGCTCCCTGCTGAAGAACAATTCCTTTCAGGAATGTGGCTTACCAAAGAAAAGATCACAACAGCCTTAGATCAAGGTGGGCAGGCTCCATCAGGATCTGGCAGAACTTGGGAGTGTCAGTCACATGGTACTGATTTTGCTGGTATGAGGGATGCATGCTTGAGGGGGCCATGAAGTCACAGACCCAATTCCAGAGAGGTACTGAGGCCAGGCAATAGGGCAGACTAGGCTGGAATCCCTGCAAAGATGCCCTGAGAGGCTACTGCATGAGTTTATGAAGGTGAAGCTTCTGGAAACTCCAGGATGTTGGTGATTCCAAGACCATAGGATATCTATCCAAGAAAGCAAGAAATGAAGCTGTCCCAAGAAAGAGGCTATGTAAGCTGTGGGTAGCAGAGCTGGATGGGTAGGGCTATCCCAAGCCTTGTGGAGTCTAGGTAATTCTATCAGGAAACCCAGAAGTGAGACATGGAGCTACAGGAATCAGTGTCTGCCTGTTCGGTTTCAGTCTTGCTTTAGTCTGAAGCCTGGCTCCCTTGGACCACAGTTGTATCAGCTTCTGTGTAGTGATTCTAGATCACTGGTTCTCAACCCTCCTAATGCTGCAACCCTTTAATACAGTTCCTCATGTTGTGGTGACCCCCAAACCATACATTATTTTGTTGCTACTTCATAACTGTAATTTTTCTACTGTTATGAATCATAATGTAAATATCTGATATGCAGGATAACTGATATGAAACCCCCAAGGGGTCATGACCCACAGGTTGAAAACTACTGCTCTAGAGAAATACTTGCCCAGGAGCTGCTTTCAAACAGGGAACCCCTTTAGCAGCATTTTAAGTTCAAGCTCTCTCTTTTCAATTGAATTTGCTTTTTCACACAGTGGTGGGGGGAGGGGCTTCCTCTAATGCACTATTTTCCAGTGTCCTGGTACAGAGTGCCAGCTTTCTCTTTAATGGCAGCGCTCTCTTTAACAATTACAACTGCTTTCAAGCCTGGCTTGTCTGTAATGTTAAACTCACTCTTTCCCATGCCAAACTGCACATTTTCATCTTTCTGATCCACTTATTCTCTCTCCCTCACTGTGGACCTGGATAAGCATAGTAAGCAAAAGCCATGTCACAGCCCTCAAATACTATCCTGTCTTGAAAGTTCTTCTTCCAAACAAATGATCCAGTTAATTGTCTGCATTCAGCCCCACTCAGGTCTCCAGGCCCAGGCATAATGGAGCCAGATTCTTCGGCAGAACGTCACATGCACAGCCACTAGTGCCCTTTAGACTAGAATCTTGGTTCTCCTCAGAAATCTCAGGAGCTGGACCTCTGCTGTCTACCTTTGTGTCCACATTCTGGCCTTCCAAACTCCCACCAGAATGGCCCCTTAACCTCTGCTTACTGCATTCTAGGGCTTTTTAAAGTTCCAAACTCTTCCACATTCCCCTTGCAGGCCAGTTCCAAATGTTCCCAGGTCAGGTTTATTACAGCAATGGCCCTACTTCTTGGTACCAATATTCCATGTGAGTTATTTACTTGTTCCTACAATAAAGATACCTGGCGAAAGTAACATAATAGGCAGCCACTGTCTGAGAAAGCATGAGAGGTTGAAAGTAATTAGAACAAAAATGGGAAGATCATAAGGAAGAGAGCCAGAACTGAGAGTGGGCCAGTGGCTGATTTATGATTCTGGAATGTGGTGAAGTGAGTGTGCCCATATTGAGTGGAGAAGACGGGAGATGGGGGAGAAGAAAACAACAAAGGACCAATGCAGAGAACAGTCCTGAAGGAAACTGGGTACGAAAGCAACACAGAAATAAGAGGTCACGTACAAGGGCAGGAAGCACCGCCTCCTTTGGGCCGTATAGCCCAAGGTCATGGGCAGAGCAAATACCACCACACAGAAATGCCCACTGCTGTGGAATCAAATAAGAAAAAGAACGAAGTTGTAGGAGGCACGAGGTCCACATGCTCACAGGTAAGCACTAGAGAAAGCAGAATTGTTAAAACACACAGGCTTTATTCTGCAGCGGAAGAAACTGACACCTGTTCTCCTGGAAGCCTGGAGTGGCTGCTATTTAATAACTGGTGATCTTTGGCTCTGCTGTGGAGCCAGACTTCGTCCAAATCCCCAAGACTTCTGAGAATTGTTTCTCAGTCAATATAACCCATCCTTATGCTTAATACAAACCCTTCCTCCCACTGGAGAGATGGCTCAGTGGTTAAGAGCACTGGCTGCCTTTCCAGAGGTCCCGAGTTAAATTCTTAGCAACCACATGGTGGCTCACAACCATCTATAGTGGGATCTGATGCCCTCTTATGGCATAAAGTAGTACATGCACATAGAACACTCATATAAAATAAATTAATCTTTAACACAAACTCTTTCTCCCTAAGCTCTTACCCTGAGTATTGTTTTTTAGTCAGTGGAACCCATTCTTGTGGAAGAGGTCACAGGTGCTTAGCAAAAGACATGTACTTTGCAAGAGAGGTTCAGTGTAATCAGATTCTTTAAAATTTGTTGTGATAAGCCAGGCGGTAGTGGCGCACGCCTTTAATCCCAGCACTCGGGAGGCAGAGGCAGGCGGATCTCTGTGAGTTCGAGGCCAGCCTGGGCTACACAGTGAGTTCCAGGACAGGCTCCAAAGCTACACAGAGAAACCCTGTCTCGGAAAAAAAAAAAAAAAACAATTGTGATAATTGTCACGAGGAAGCTTCTCCCAAAGTTTAACTGTGTTTAAATAGGTAATAAATAAATCAGAGTCAGACTCCAGAAGTTTGAACCAGCCTGGCTAACTAAAGTGGTGCTGAACGGAGTTTCATTCCTGCCTCTCTGCAGATCATTTCACTGTCAGCCATGACATTTGCAAGGACCTCCACAAGTCCTTACAACAACACAGGGCCTTGCAGAACCAGGATCCTTCTGACTTGGAGATTCGTCGACCAGGCTCTTCTGGAGCCAGCAGCAACCGGCTTGCCGAAGCTCTAGAGGGGTCCTTTGGGGGACATTCAAGGTTCTGGTAACCTTGGTAGCCAAAACACAAACTGACTTGCTGTTGGAATTCCTGGCTACTCCCCAGCTACATGACTGCACATGCACTGTCCAATAGCCAAACAAGAGGCTTAGTCATCCCTTACATCCTATGTGATCCATGCCCTGCATGGTCACATAATCTATGCACATGCCTGGCCTAGCTACTTAAGCCCATATGCACATGTGCAGGGGAATCCATAAAAAGCGGGTCACAGACTCCTCCCCCCCTCTTCTTCTCCCTCTCTCTCCTTGCATGACTATCTCCATAGGCCTAAGCACATTTCCCTCTGTTCCTTCTCTTAATAAACTCTTATAGTGGGTTTTGTTGTGTCTCATGGCTTTTCTTGCATGGTAAATAGTGCTGCTTAATGAATAACACAGCGCCACTGCATAATAAAAACTAACACTTGCATCTGGCAATCTCCAGACTCTTCTTTCAAAAGGCAAAATGTAACATCATTTTTGGAAGGTAACTTCTCATTATTCACTAGCCAGAAACCTGCCCATACACTTTGGTCCAGTAGATTGACTCATCTGTCTACAGAATTAACCAGAGATGCACGTGTTCACTCTACTGCTGTGACAAACAGCATGACCAAAAACAATAGGAGGAAATGATTTATTTGGCTTATACTTCCGGGTCACAGGCCATTGCTGAGGGAAGTCGGGCAAGAACTTGAAGCAGAGACTGGGAGGAAAGAAAGCTCCTCACTAGGCTTGCTCACACTTTGCTCAGCTAGATTTCCTTACACAGTCCAGGACCACCTGTCCAGGAAACAGTGCTGCCTATGGTGGGCAGTGTTTGTGCTCTCACAAATAAAGCTTGCCGGGAGATCAGAGTGCAGAGCTGGCCACTAGAGGCCAGGCAGTGGTGGCACACGCCTTTCATCCCAGCATTTGGGAGGAGAAAATATGGCTGGGCAGAGAGAGGAAGTGACAAGGCAGGTAGAGACAGGAGCTCGGCCCTTTCAGGCTGAGGATTCGGTAGAGTTAAGAAGTCTCTCCAGAGGCTGGTTGCTCTGCTTTACTGATCTTTCAGCGTTTACTCCCATATCTGGCTCTGGGTTTTTATTATTAAGACCGATTAGGATTTTGCTACAGGGTGGGGCCCTTCTACATCAGTCATCCATCAAGATAATCCCCCCACCCATCTGATCTGGGCACTCCCTAAATTGAGGTTCTCTTCTCAGGTAACTCAAGGCTGTGTTAAGTTGACAGTTAAAGCTAGCCAGGACACATGGAAAAATGAGTGCCTACTGACCCAGAACATAGGTCAGATGAGAGAATGCTTGCCTGCCATGCAAGACAGACTGGGTTTGATCCCCAGCACCACATAAACTGAGCAAAGTTACACAGCTTTATGTTATTAGTAATTGGGAGGTTGAGGCAAGAGGATCGAAAGTTTTAGACTACCCTGGGCCGTACAACAAGTTCAAGGCCAGCCTGGATACATGGGGCCCTGACTCACAAAATATAATAAATAAATAAATAAATAAATAAATAAATAAATAAATAAATAAATAAATAAATAAATCCTGCAGCCACGGCTTCCTTATCATGACAGACATACACCCAAACTAAATAAATAACAAGTGTGGCATGGTGGACACCTGTAGTCCCAGCTACTCAGGAGACCAGAGGAGGAGCACAGACTGAGTCCAGAAGTTCCTGAGTTAATGGAATCACACACAGTAAGAGAGTAAATTATAGACTAAGATAATTCAATCTCAAGAAAGTTGTTTTTAAAATTATGTTTGAAACATGGAAAACTGCTGAAATTGCCCACATAGACACCATAGACCAAAGTCAAGTTGAGCCAGCAGATTACAGGAAGTGCATAGTAGATTCAGCCTTCAGGATACCCAGGAAAGGAAGACCCACGCAGACTACAGCTGTCTTCACTCATAGTATTCTAAAGGAACTAATGAGATGAGAAGTCTGAAGCTGGTGGCAAGCACAATAAACCATGAGCCAGGGGCTTCTCTTCAACAGAGCCCCCTCCCCCCCCCCCCCCCCCCCCCCCCCCCCCCCACCCCAGAGATAGAATTCTAACAGAGCCAGCAGGCTGTCTCTCTCATTCCACACTATTGCTCATTTGCAGCTGTAATTGGTAGCTGGGGTTGCGTTCTGTATTCTGAAACTGACATACATGAAGGGATATATTTATTCATTGGGATATGGATATAAATCAACCAGTTTTCAAATGCATAGAGACCAAATCAGATACCCAACAATAAAATTGCAGCAAGAGGGCTGGAGAGATGGCTCAGTGGTTAAGAACACTGACTGCTCTTCCAGAGGACCCAGATTCAATTTCCAGCACCCACATGGCAGCTTACAACTGTCTATAACTTCTAGGGGACCTGACACCCTAACACAGACATACATGCAGGCAAAACACCAATGCACATAAAAAATAAAAATAAAAATTTAAATTGCAGCAAAAGGTACTGTTAAAAATGTTTATTGATTGATCCTAGTTACAAAAAAATCATAAATGTAGCTGGGCAGTGGTAGTGCACACCTTTAATTCCAGCACTCAGGAGGCAGAGGCAGGCAGATCTCTGTGAATTCGAGGCCAGCCTGCTCTACAGATCAAATTCCAGGACAGCCAGGGCTACACAGAGAAACCCTATCTCAGAAAACCAAAATTAAAAAAGTAACAAATGTATACACACAGGAATGAAAGACAAACAGCTGAAATGACACTCTCTGGCTTTAAAAGTTGTTGGTTTTCCATTTTATTTCTGCCGTTCCCACACTTTCTACTCTGAATGTGTTAATTTTATAACCAGAAAAACCAATGTTTCTTAAAAACACAGCATTGGGTCGGGCGGTGGTAGTGCACGCCTTTAGTCCCAGCACTTGGGAGGCAGAGGCAGGCGGATCTCTGTGATTTCGAGGCCAGCCTGGGCTACAGAGAGAGTTCCAGGACAGGCTCCAAAACTACACAGAGAAACCCTGTCTCGGAAAAAAAAAACACACACAAGGAAAAAACAAAACAAAACAAAAAACACAACATTGGGGGCTAGGGTTGTAGCTGGATCTGGTAGAGTTCTTGCCAAGCATCCCCAAAGCTGTGGGTTTGTCGTCCTTCACCACCACCCCGACCCCCCATCCCCCCCACACACACACATGCCACCCCTTGTCACTCTAATGCTGGGTTTGAGATGCATGCCTGCAATCCCGGCACTCAGAGGGTAGAGACCAGAGGATCGGAAGTTCAAATCCATTCTTGGTTACAGGGGCAGTCAAGACCAAGATGGGATACATAAGACCATGCCCCCCCCCCGAAAAAAAAAAACACAGCATGACACAGCTTACAATTCAATTACATGCAGTTAGATATCCTGAGGAAATAAAGGTGTGCCGACTAAATTGTGTTTCCCCAAAACTGCAGATTGATGGGAGGTCTGATCCCCACGGCGCACTGTGCCTATCTATCTACAGCCAGCTCTGAGGCACGCTGAGACAGCACTTCAATTTGCGCCAGCCTGGGCTATAAAGACTCCGAGGCCCCCCGAGCTGCATAGCCAAAGGCTTTCAACACCCTCTCCCTCAGAAAATACTGTCGGAATTGCTGGCTGTTCGTTCGCACAGACTTCCAGAAGGGCGCTGGGTCCTAACGCAGGACTCGGCAGGTGCCAGAAACTCACGTCCCCCTGAAGAGGCGCGATCTGGCGGCCTCCCTGGCGCCGCTGAAGAGCTCTTCTGCTCCAGGCGAGGTAAGGCGGTGCGAGGCGAGGTGAGCGGAGGCCAGGCAGGACCGAGGGACGCTGAGTGTGCACGGCTCCACCCCACTTGTCCGCAGACACCCCCATCTCCAGATGCTCGTCCCCCTCCAGCCACTCCAGAGCCTTCCCGCCAAAGCCCCGTCCAATCAGAAAGTGCTAGCCCTGCAAATTGAGCCCACATCCAATCATAGGTGGGACGTGGGGCCTAGTCCCGCCCCCTGAGGCGCTCTGGGCCAATGAGCCCCCACGCACCCGCATCCGCATCCGGCCTGGACCGTTGAGCGCGCAGACAAGAGGCTGGCGAGAGGCGGTTGAGGACCGGTGCTGAGGAACGGCTGAGCTGGTCTGCGGAGTTCAGGATGGTGAGAGCAGGCCCGGGCCGGGGTGGCGGGGCCCGGGCCGGGGTGGCTGGGCCCAGGGCCTCTGAGGGTGGGCCCCGCGGGACGGAGTCTGGGGCTTCCTCACAGCCCAGGCTCCTGCGAGGGCGAGCGAAGGCACAGCAGCCCGGGAGGCCGCAGTTAGCTCCCGGCTCCGCACAACGGGAGTGCAAGCCGAGTGCGAGCCGAGTGCGAGCCAGATGCACCGTGCCCTGGCTCGCTGTGAAGATCCAGGATGGTGGGATGTCGTTCCCGTCTGGAGTCCCAGCCTCCTAGGACTTCAGTCTCAAAAAAATACAACAAAAGAGGGTAGCAGATTGGTTTTGGGAGAGGGATTTTGTTTTGTTTTCTGATACCAGTGCCCTTGACCGAGAGAACAACTGTGGCATTAGTTCCGGAATATTCTAGAAGCTACCGAGCTTTCTGGCCTAATGTTCGCCATAGGAAAGTGAAAGTTACTGAGCCCAAAGAGCCTTTGTGTGGAATTTTACGACAGTCTCCTAGCCCGTGTTGTGGTGGTCTTGAGCTGTTGTCTGTCGGGAGGTGGCCCTTTCCTGGTAGGCCCGCCCTCTGCCTCCTCCGTGTGGGGATCGCAAGAGTTTGCCACCAGCTTCACCCAGCTTCCCAAAGAACTTCTTGGTTTGTGGCTACTGCTGTTTTTTATGTTCTGTGGTTAAGAAGGATAGTTTGTTCACATTAGAAAGTAAATCTGAGATGTGTGCTGTAGTATGCCTAATCTCTAGTGCTAGGTGGGCTGAGGCAGGAAGATTAGATTTCAAGACTAGTCTGAGCAAATTTGAGGCCGGCATAGGCTACAGGAACTTACAAAAAAAAAAAAAAAAAAAAAAAAACCAAAACTAAGAACCTATTTTAAGTATTTTTCTTTGATTGAAATTGTTGTGCGTGTATGCCTGTGAGAGGTATGTAATCGTGAGTGTAGTCTCCCAGAGAGGCCAGAAGAGGGCATTGAAGACCCAAGAGCTGGAGTCACAGGCAGTTGTGAGCCTGGGAACCAAACTCTGGTCCTCTGTAAGGGGAGTACCCTCTGGGGGTTGGGGGTTTAGCAAGCACAAGGCCCTGTGTTATCAGTGAAATTATGCTCCATAACCCATGATTTACAAAAAAAAACTATTTTCTCAATAAGTTTATATCCACATTTATAGCTATCCTGGTTCATGTTTGGCCCATGGGCCATAGGTAGGATGCTCCTGCTGTAGAGTATGTCATGTGACATCTTGCAAATTTCATTTGATCTCTAGATACTTGTGGGGATAACTTGTTTAAAACTGAACAAGTAGTTGCTAAGTGAAGTTAGGTCCTGTAGTTATAAATGGCATTCCATTTATAACAGATTAGTTGGGTAGAATCAAACATACAATTTATAAATGTAGAACTAAAGAAACCCGTAAGTTAGATGATGGTGGCACATACTTATAATCCTAGTATCTGTATGCTGAGGCAGAAAGATTTCAGTTCCCAGGCCAGTCTGGGCTATATAGCCAGTCCTGGCCTTAAAATTTTTAAATAAAGGGGAAAAAATCAGATGGTGTTGTAGAAAACTTAGGATGTGTTACATTTGTTTATGCTATGAAACATTTAATGATGCAAAGATGTGTTGCATTCTTTTATATTGCATTTGTTTTAACTCTCTGAAGCTGTGTTACTGTGCCTGTCTAAAACACCTGATGGGCATTCAGCTCTTTACTAGACCGGTAGCTAGGCAGGAGAAAGGATAGGCAGGGCTGGCAGGCAGAGGGGATAAATGTAAGGAGAAATCTGAGAGGAAAAGCAGGAATGAGTGAGGAAGGAAGGCTAGGGGCCAGCCAGCCACAGAGTAAGAGTGAAAGTAAGATTTACAGAGTAAGAAAAGGAAAAAGCCCAGAGGCAAAAGGTAGGTGGGATAAATTAAGAGAAGCTGGCAAGAAACAAGCCAAGCTAAAGGCCAGGCATTTATAATTAAGAATAAGCCTCTGTGGTTTATTTGGGAGCTAGGTGGTGCCCCCCAAAAGAGCAAAGACTAAAAGAGCATAAAAACTAACAACTACAGGATAGTGCAGTATCTCAATACTTAACAATGTCTGGAAGTGTTACATTCCTAGACCCGAAAGGAAGAATGATTGCTCTGAGGATGGTATCTTTGTGAAGAATATTAACTCAGGAGTTATGAGGCCATAGGGATGGCAATGCTCAGATGTTGTGAACATGAGTCAATTTCCTGGTACTCGGAATGGGATGGAGAGTGATTGAAAAGGGTTGATCTAGATGGGCAGATAGGAGACAGTGACTGCCCAGGCTGGGTGATCTGGGACCTGTTGTTTTTCCTTACTGGACTGTATCTTATCCTTTAGTTGGGTCACAGTTAAAACCTGATAGATTTTCAGGGAGTTACTGTGACTCTTCCTAATGAGCTAATTGGTTGTTTCTTTGTTTTTTTGTTTTCGAGACAGGGTTTCTCTGTGTAGCTTTGTGCCTTTCCTGGAACTCACTTGGTAGCCCAGGCTGGCCTCGAACTCACATAGATCCGCCTGGCTCTGCCTCCCAAGTGCTGGGAATAAAGGCGTGCGCCACCACCACCTGGCAAGCTAATTGTTGACATTGCATGGCTTTCCAAGTCTTAAGCATGTTTTTGAAGAGTGAGAAACATTTATGCCCTGGGGCTAACTGCTCCTTAACAGTATGGTTGGCCTGGTGTGGTTGTTTTCATCTGTCATCCTAGCACTTGAGAGGCTGAGGCAAGAGGATTGCCATGAGTTTGAGGCCAGCCAGGGTCAATGAAACCACATATCAAAATAGGACAAGTTTAGAGCAGAGCACGCTGTTTGATCTGTGTGTGTGTGTGTGGTTTTTTGTTTAGTTTTGTAATTCATTTATTTTTATTTATTTTATTTGCATTGGTGTTGTGCCTACATGTATGTGAGGGTGTCAGATCTTAGAGTTACAGATAGTTGTGAGCTGCCATGTAGGTGCTGGGAATTGAACCCCAGTCCTCTGGAAGAGCAGTCAGTGCTCTTAACCACTGAGCCATTTCTCCAGCCCCCAGCAGTCAGTTTTAATAGAGATAAAAGGAGTGTCTGAGCTTCGTTGTGAATAAAGTTTGGGAATAGACACTGTGGCCTACATAAAATTATGCTGGTATGTCCATTTCCGTTGAATGAATGTCATGTCTGTTCTGGATTCCAGCGAGAGTGTATCTCTATCCACGTGGGGCAGGCAGGTGTCCAGATTGGCAATGCCTGCTGGGAACTGTACTGCCTTGAACATGGTATTCAGCCTGATGGGCAGATGCCAAGCGACAAAACCATTGGTGGCGGGGATGATTCATTCAACACATTCTTCAGTGAAACCGGAGCTGGCAAGCACGTGCCCAGAGCAGTGTTTGTGGACCTGGAGCCCACTGTGGTCGGTAGGTGCCTGGGCTCTGGGTGGAGGCTCTCCTGGGAGAGTTGGGAGTGTCAGGAAAAGCCACTGAAATCTCTGTGGAGTAGACAAGCTATACAAACGTGTGCTTGTGACTGTGTTGGGTGAGAAACTGAAAGGGTTGTACATGGTTTATAATCAAAAATTAGGAGACGCTGTTGACACATGTGTACAGTGGAATTGAATGTCCTTTGCCCGAAAGACTCACGGGATATACGGTCTCTCTAGATGAAGTACGTACCGGAACCTACAGGCAACTTTTCCACCCAGAGCAGCTGATCACTGGGAAGGAGGATGCGGCCAATAATTATGCCAGAGGTCATTACACCATTGGCAAGGAGATTGTCGACCTGGTCCTGGACCGGATTCGAAAACTAGTAAGAGGATTGTAGAGGAGGCTTCATGTGGTAGTTGTCCTGGTCCAGAGAGTCGGCATAGGTGGTGGTGGTGTCATTGTCTTGCTGTGATAAAACACCAGGACCAGTGCATCTTGGGGAAGAAAGGGTTTATTTGGCTTACACTTCCACATCATTGTTCATCAAAGGAAGTCAGGGCAGGAACCTAGAGGTAGGCGCTGATACAGAGGC
This sequence comes from Peromyscus nudipes, assembly GCA_902168325.1. NCBI lineage: Eukaryota > Metazoa > Chordata > Mammalia > Rodentia > Cricetidae > Peromyscus > Peromyscus nudipes. The sequence continues at coordinate 26,310 of CABHPH010144367.1, forward strand.
CATGGAGGGGGGCTGCTTACTGGCTTGCTCAGCCTGCTTTCTTATAAACCCCAGACCTACCAGCCCAGGCATGGCACCACCCACAATGGTGTGGGCCCTCCCCAATCAGTCACTAAGAAAATGCCCTGAAGACTTGCCTGTAGCCTTATCTTATGAAGGTATTTTCTTAATTGAGGCTCCCTTCTCTCAGACGACTTTACCTTGTCAAATTGACATAAAACTATCAAGCCCAGTCATTTTTGACAAATCTGTTAGAATCAGGAATCTATCATGTGTTTACCAAAATACCTTACTAAACAGCCTCGACTGAGATGCATTCATAGGCCATTATGTCAAAGTGCAGTGTGCATGTTGTAGACAGTCTGAATTTGCATCCGTTTGCGGAAATGGAAGCCTTGAATGTGGGGCTTGGAGGTTGGGGGCGTGGCTTTGTAGGCATTGGCTTACATCCTCTGATTTTTCAACAGGCAGATCTGTGCACAGGACTGCAGGGCTTCCTCATCTTCCACAGCTTTGGAGGTGGCACAGGGTCTGGGTTTGCATCTCTACTTATGGAACGGCTTTCAGTGGACTATGGCAAGAAGTCCAAGCTGGAATTTGCCATTTACCCAGCCCCCCAGGTTTCCACAGCCGTTGTGGAGCCCTACAACTCCATCTTGACCACACACACAACGCTGGAACACTCTGATTGTGCTTTCATGGTGGATAATGAAGCCATCTATGACATCTGTCGGCGCAACCTGGATATTGAACGTCCCACATATACCAACCTCAATCGACTGATCGGGCAGATCGTGTCATCCATCACAGCCTCCTTGAGGTTTGATGGGGCCCTGAATGTGGACTTAACAGAATTCCAGACCAACCTGGTGCCATACCCTCGCATCCACTTCCCACTGGCAACCTACGCCCCAGTCATCTCAGCTGAGAAGGCATACCATGAGCAGCTGTCAGTGGCAGAGATCACCAATGCTTGCTTCGAGCCAGCCAATCAGATGGTCAAGTGTGACCCTCGCCATGGCAAATACATGGCCTGCTGCATGTTGTACAGGGGGGATGTGGTCCCAAAAGATGTCAATGCGGCTATTGCTACCATCAAGACGAAGCGCACTATCCAATTTGTGGATTGGTGCCCAACTGGATTTAAGGTAGGATTGGGTGCTGTGACAGTTATATCTGCCAGCAAGCAACAGTTCCTGCCTCAGGGCCATAGCTTTGGGCAAGAATTCCCCTTTCCATGTCGGGCTCCAAATAAAGCATGTATAGTAAGTAAAGTTGCTAAGTGACTTAACACCTTTCCAAATGATACTGGGAACTCTTTTTCTTACAACCACCAATTACCAAATCTTAATTCTTGTTTGTTTGTTTGTTTGTTTTTGGTTTGAGTTGGTTGGTTGGTTTTCTGAAACAGGGTTTCTCTGTGTAACGGTGGCTGTCATGGAACTCACTCTGTGGACCAGGCTGGCCTCGAACTCAGAGAGATCCGCCTGCCTCTGCCTCCAAGTGCTGGGATTAAAGGCATGCACCACCACCACCTGGCCCCAATCCTTGTTTCTTAAACCATCAATTACCAAACCTTAAGCAGATGAATTTTTCCCAATCAGTGAGACACTAAAAGACAAGGACTTCAAGGGAGGGAGTGTCTGTTGACAGATGCTGGGAATGCTGTGCCTTGCCCAAGCTCCTCCCAGCTGACCCTGTGGTTCTGCAGTGAAGAGCTGCCTGTGGGGAGGTATAAGTTAGGAGTTGGCTGTCCCTACAGAGTCTGCAACACCCGATGCACCCTCTCAGTCCCTATGCCCTCTTGTCGGCATCAGTGTGGTTTATCACACAGTCTTCTACAACCATTGCTGGGTCTACACTCGTTTCCATGTTTAAAAATAGAGTTTTAGCTGGACATTCATGGTTGGTACATGCCTCTAATCCCAGCATTAGAGTGAGTTCAAGATCATCCTTGGCCACATAGTCTGCAGCCAGCTTGGAATTTTTAGATAATTTTCAGAGCCTTTAAATTATAAAAAAAAAAAAAACAAAATATTTAAAAGGAAGGCTGAAATATTATTAACTTACATTTTTAATAATACTTAATAATAATATTAATATTTAAATAATACTAAAATGTTAACTGGAAGGCTGAAAGCTGAATTATCTGCCCCAAGGCTTTTTTTCCCTATAAAACAGGAGGCATGTTCAAGATATAGTATGCCTCTTACCCTTTTTTTTTTTTTTTTAAAGATTTATTATGTACAGTGTCCTGTTTGCATGTATCCCTGCTGGCCAGAAGAGGGCACCAGATCTCATTACAGATGGTTGTGAGCCACCCTGTGGTTGCTGGGAATTGAACTCAGGACCTCTGGAAGAACAGCCAGTGCGCTTAACCACTGAGACACCCTTCCAGCCCCATATTATGCCTCTTATGAGTGTTGTTGGTTGACAGGCCAGCTGAGGAGCAAAGGATATCCTTTTTAAATTGGGAGTGTACTTCTTGATCAGAGGAGGACCCATGTGCCTCCGTCCTCCAGTCTGACTGTGTTCCTAGCTGCTGCTCACAGCCATCTGTTCATCAGGGTGTAAGGAGGTTACTACCCCTGCACATTCCTAAGGTTTATCATCCTTCAGTTCCAAAGAGTTCTCCTTGCTAGAGTTCACTGCTACATAGGGGTTTTGTATACACAAATAAAATATTTCAGTTGGTTTCCTTTTAACTAAGCATACTATACCTTGGGTAGAGTTCTCATTCTTTGTTGTATCGTGTGTTGTTTGCAGTTTGGCCATTAGTGGTTCAAGTAAGTACTTTAAAATCTGTATAGGTGTTGCCTTGTGGAGGTGATTATTCATTCCTCAAAGTATAGTATGAGTATTTGCAGTTTAAGCTAGGTCCACAGTTCCCGATTTCTAGTGAACTCTCATATTTCTGAGGTTATTGTAAACTTCACTGTATTTTCTCCTCCTCTGGCAGGTGGGTATTAACTACCAGCCCCCCACCGTGGTCCCTGGGGGAGACCTGGCCAAGGTGCAGAGGGCCGTGTGCATGCTGAGCAACACCACTGCCATCGCAGAGGCTTGGGCCCGCCTGGACCACAAGTTTGACCTCATGTATGCCAAGCGAGCCTTTGTGCACTGGTACGTGGGAGAAGGCATGGAGGAAGGGGAGTTCTCAGAGGCCCGGGAGGACCTGGCAGCGCTGGAGAAGGATTATGAAGAGGTGGGCGTCGATTCCGTGGAAGCAGAGGCAGAAGAAGGGGAAGAATACTGAGTGTGTGGGTCTGGCTGGCAGCCATCCATGTACATCTTCCCCACCATTGAAACTAAAGGATATATTTACTTATTAAAATTTCTATATTGAGACATTTCCTTCCCTGTGTGCTGTACTTCCTAACAAAATTCCTTTCTAGATACCTGCCTTTCCCAAGTAAAATTCTCTGGGGAAAACACACACAATGATAAACGGGTCTGTTCAGTCTTAAGTTCTAACTAAGGACAACGGGATAAGGTGTTTTAAAATACTGCTTGAGTGGCACAGAAATGGACCATGTCTTGGGTGCTTCTTAGGAGGGGGTCCCCCTGGGCCTCAGGTGTGTGTCCTGGGGCTGTGGGAGCTCAGTGTCTGACGCTTCATTCCCACTGAATCATTAGCTTTCCTCCCCTGGTGTCGAATTGCTGTTGACTACCCTCACATGGCCCGCATTGTACTCGGATCACCCTCTATCAAGCCCTTGTTCCTGGTATGGATGGAATTAAGTGTTGAGCACTGGTCTTGATAGGTTCTTTTATGCGAGAACCATGAGTTTTCTTGATGGCCCTTTGTCAGTCAAGGGCTGCCCAGGACCATATCTCAGTGTAGAAGATTCTGGTACCACACCACATAGACCCACATGCAGTTGCTCCATCCTACTCAACCAGTAGGTATGCTTAGATGCACAAATGAGCCACGTATATGATGGCGTGAATCTTCCAGAATGACTGGTGCCTTCTTTGGGTCAAAATGAAACTTCTGTGAGAGGGTCCCAGTGTCTTGAGTCCAGCAGAAGACCCAATGTCTCCAGGTTTGGCTGTTCTTTCACATTTTCCTGATGATGCCCAACAAACTGCTTTTCCTTCTCCGGGCCTCAGTTTCCCCTTTCTCACGCAGGTAGTGCCTATTTGAAAGGACTGTAGGAAATCTGCCTTCCCTCTTTAGCAGCACAGGTTTGTGCCTCTGCAGACTTCCCAAGAAAGACAAGTCAAGGTGTGCTCTTGGCTGCCCAGCTGTCAGAGGCCAGGGCTTGTGGGGCCTGGCTTCTAAGTACCTCTACTTCTCAGTACTTTGAGAATTGCTTTAAATAAGTGAGCACCCAAACAGGATGGCAGCACTATGTCCTGATGAGGAAGCCCTCAAACACCCAGTGTGAGCACAGGCTGCCATAAGAGCCAAGGGTACTGATTCTGCTTCCTAGTTGTAATGGTAAAAAGCTCACTGCCTGTGTCATGAGAGAAAACCCTTCAGTGAGGGGCAGACAGGGTATTCAGCACCCAGTTCTCCAAGCCAGACCTACGTAAGACTGGCTTCAGGCACAAAGTAGCCCAGATCTGAAACTTGGAGTTTGGGTCCAGGAAGAGAAAGAAGACAGTATGGCGGGAGCTAGGTGATCCACCGAGCCTGGCCTTAAACTAGGTTCTGCTTCTTCCATGTGCTGGGATTGCAGGTGTGAACCATCCTGCCCATTCTAGACCTGACACTTCTAAAAGACACAAGCTTTGTGCTTCATCCTTCCTCACATCATGCACAATCTAGTCCCCAGTCCTCACTCCAGGCTGCTCAGAATTGCACGTGTGTACACAACACACAGAGCACAATCTAGTCCCCAGTCCTCACTCCAGGCTGCTCAGAATTGCACGTGTGTACACAACACACAGAGTGCTCTTTTCCACCTCTGGTTTTGCAGCTCTCAGTGAAGGCCCAGCTCTGCGTCCCTCTCTGCTCATACTCCACTCAAATAGTCTACCTTGAGGGCAAACAGATGCACTTTCTCATTGAGTGAGTTACCCAGGATGAATGAACAGCCCCTCTCCCCACTCAGCAGGGGGGCTCTTGGAGGGCCAGATGTGCTGAGTTCTGTCCACTCCTTTCCTTTCCCTAGCCCATAGTACCGCAGGGCTCCATGGAGCCATGCCTGTGGAGCTGAGACAATGGGGCTCCCCAAGCCTTGTCACCCAAAATGAGGAATCCCCTGACCCCCAGGTTGTGTGCCCCACCCTTTTCCTCTCCTCCATTTCTCTTTTACCTTATGTAATGAAAATTATGAGGTTTTTATTTTTTAAAACTAAGTTTGAGTTAGATAATCTAAGTTCAAGGCCAGCCTGAACTATATAGACACCCGAGTGTGTGTGTGTGTGTGTGTGTGTGTGTTTTGTTTTTTGTGTTTTTTTGTTTGTTTTGGCGGCGGGGGGGCGGGGGGAGGTTCTTTTGTTTCCTGCTAACCTACCTCTGCTTTCTGGAGAGCCTGTGTTCAAACTGTTGTCTGTACTGCATTCTGGTTATTTTTTTCTCTACCTTATTCACAATGGTTCTCCCCCTCCTCCTCTTTCTCCTCTGATTTCACATACAAAGCCCAATTCCTCACACACAGAAAGTAATGACTAAACTTGAATAAATGAATGAATGCAGTTTAGCTCTCTGGTCCTCTCATTGCTTTCCTGAAAACAGAGGAAACAGTAAGGGCTTCCAACTCTAACAATGTCTATTCCAACATTTACTAAGTGAGCATTTGTTGAGTTCTTGAATAGTACCTGACCAAAAGGATTCCCCTTAAAAGTGTGTTGAAGGGACACAGATCAACTGTGCCTTGCTGTCTTCTAGATGTAAGTCAGCCTGGCCGGTGAGAGAGTATTAGATACTTCACTTTGCCTCTTTAAACCCACAGACATTTCAAACCACCTGAGATCTAGCCAAAATGGAGTTTAAGAGGCATTGCCTTGGGAGGTCCTTTCAGAGTGGCCTGCCTTTGTCTCAGTCAACAAACCAGGCAGCATGGAGGCAGTCTCTGGCTTAAGATTGCATAGCACCTGCCTCTGTTTTTCTCT
>CABHPH010144368.1:0-13777 GCA_902168325.1 Peromyscus nudipes
CCACCACTGCCCGCCTTGTTTTGTTTTTTGACATTGATTTTGACATTGATCTGTGGTAGATTTAGTGAGAATAGCCCCCCATAGGCTCAGATGTTTGAATATTTGGTCCCCAGTTAGTAAACTATTTGGGAAGGATTAGGAGGTGTGACCTTGTTGGAGGTAGTGTGTCACTGGAGGTAGGTTTTGAGGTTTCAAAACCTGAGCCAGGCCCAATCTTGCTGTCTCCGCCTACAGCCTGTGGGAATAGGTTGTAAAACTTCCAGCTACTATTTCAGTGCTATGCCTGTCTGCTTCCTGCCATGAGGATCATGGACTGACCCTCTGAAAGTGTAAGCCTGCAATTAATGTTTTCTTTTATAAGAGTTGCCGTGGTCATGATGTCTCTTCACAGCAATAGAACAAGGACTTGGCAAGATCTGAATTCAGGCCTTCACACACGTAAAACAAGAGCGTTACCAGCGACCCATCTCTTTATTCGTCTCCCCTTTTCTTCTGTTTTAGAGACCAGGTCTCATATAGCCTAGGCTGCCCGCAAACTCCTGATCCTTCTGCCTTCACCTCCAGAGAGCTCAGATTACAGGCCTAATAGGCCTGGCTTTGACTTTTATTTTGACATAGGATCTCACTGAGTTGCCCATACTGGCCTTGAACTCACTTGTAGCCCAAACAGACTTGAATTTGCAATCTTCGAGTCTCAGACTTCAGAGTAGCTAGGATTACAGGCTTAAGTCATCCTGTGTGGCTAAGGGCTTACTTCAAAAGGTCAGTCAAACAAAAGAAACCAAGGAACGCAAACTGATTGAAAGGTCAACCTGAACTGGGTGTGGTGAATGAAGCCAATAATCCTAGACCTCAGGAGGTTAAAGAAAGGAGCGCTTGGAAGTTTCATAGAGAACCGCCATGAGTTTGAGGCTACTCTGGGCTCCGTAGTTCTAGGTCAGCCTATCTCCAAAAAGAAACAGAGGGAGAGGAGGAGGGGGAGGAGAGAAGAGAGAAGAGAACTCCAGCGTTTGTGTTAGATCCACTGTGGGACTATGGTCTTTTGGAATAGGAAAATAAGAGAAAGCAGCTGGGACTATTGTGCAGTGGTAGAGCACTTGCTTAACACGCATAAGGCCTTAGGGTCAATTGCAAGCACCCACCCTCCTGCATCCCCCAAATCAGAAAAAGATGAGACAACTACCTAGGGGAGAAAATCTTGCTTTATGTAAATCAGGACCAAAGACACACTCCCAAGGTCACACAGTCTCATGCAAAGCCATACCCTCAATCACCTTCTACTGGGCCCTACTTCCTAAAGGCGGGATGACTGCCCTATAGCAGCACCCTGGGGGCCAACCCCTTAACACATGCATCTGCAGGTACATTTAAGATCCATCTATAGCAATTACAATTGTTCTGTTTTATTACTGGTTACTGTTATTCACCTTTTCCAGTAGTCAATTTACAAATTAAAGGATTTCATAGTTATGTAACTATAGGGAAAATAGTATGTGTAGGGTGCTGTCCTGCTAGTTTTATGTCAGCTTGACCTAAGCTAGAGTTATCTGAAAGGAGGGAACCTCAGTTGAGAAAATGCCTCCATAAGATCCAACTGTAAGGCATTTTCTTTTTTTCTTTTTTTTTTTTTTAACCTTGTAAGGCATTTTCTTAATTAGTGATCAGTGAGGAGGGCCCGGCCCATTGTGTGTGGAGCCATTCCTGGGATGGTGGTCCTGGGTTCTTCTATAAGAGAGCAGGCTGAGCAAACCATGATGAGCAAGCCAGTAAGCAACAGCCCTCCATGGCCTCTGCATCAGCTCCTGCCTCCAGGGTCCTGTCCTGTCTGAGTTCCTGTCCTGACTTCCTTTGGTGATGAACAGCAATGTGGAAGTATAAGATTAATAAACCCTTTTCTCTTCAACTTGCCTTTTGGTCATGGTGTTTGGTTTCAGCAATGGAAACCCTAACTATCACAAGTGTGGTACTACCTGTGGTTTCAGGCATCCAGTAGGGATGGTGGAATACATCCTTCATGGATAAGGGCACACTATCATAGCTATAATTTGTTCAAACTCCTTAAAAATTCTTCTAGATATTGTGTAATTGGACATTTTCCTGTCCCAACCCCCACTCCCAAATAATCACTCAGAGGCTTATATTAATTATAAATGCATGGCTGATAGCTCAGGCTTGTTATTAGCTAACTCTTACACTTAAACTAACCCATATTTCTATTTATGCTTTGCCACGTGGCTCTTAGCTTGTTACCTCATTTTCTACACATCCTGCTTACTGGGCAGCTGGCTGCCACCTGTCCTAACTCCCTTGACTCCACCCTTCTTCCCATCATTCTCTCTGCTTCAGGCTCGCCCAATCTCTTCTTGCCCTGCTATCAGCCAATCAGTTTTTTATTAACAATGAGCATAATCCACAGTAATTTTATATATTTTAATTGATTTTATTTGCTGTGTGTCAGTGTTCTGTCTGCATGTATGTCCTCAGGAACTGTAGTTACAGATGGCTGTGAGCCACCATGCAGGTCCCCTGCAGGAGCAGCAAGCACACCTAACTGCTGAGCCATCTCTCCAGCCCCAATCCTCTGAAGTTTATATCAATACTCAGTAGTTTCTTTTCCCTTTTCTTTTTCAAACTAAATTTCATTTATTTATTTGGTGGTGAGTAGCACATGTGGAGGTCAGAGAAAAACTTGTGAGAGTTAGTTCTCTCCTTCCATGTGGGTCCTAGGGATGAAACTCAGCTTGTCAGATTTGAAAGCAGCACCTTTCCCCACTGAGCCATCCCACTAGCCCTCTTCTGTAGCTAGAGTTTTCCTGCCTGGCCCACAGTCAGGGCAAATCCCTCTCACCCGCCAGTCCCACAGCCGCTCAGACCCAACCAAGTAAACACAGAGACTTATATTGCTTACAAACTGTATGGCCGTGGCAGGCTTCTTGCTAACTGTTTTTATAGCTTAAATTAATCCATTTCTATAAATCTATACCTTGCCACATGGCTTGTGGCTTACCGGCATCTTCACATGCTGTTTTTCATGGCGGCAGCTGGCAGTGTCTCCTCAGCCTTCCACTTCCCAGAATTCTCTCTTCCTTGTCCCGCCTATACTTCTTCCTGCCTGACCACTGGCCAATCAGTGTTTTATTCATTGACCAATAAGCAACATGTTTGACATACAGACCATCCCACAGCACTCTTCTTTTTTTCTTTCCCCTTTTCTTTTCTTCCCTCCCTCCTTCCCTCTCCCCCCCCCCCCCCCCCCCCCCCTCAACAAAGTCTTACTGTGTAGCCCAGGCTGCCTTCAAACTTTCAGCAATCCTGCTTCGATCTCCCAAGTTCTGGGACTGCAGGTGTGGGCCTCTGCATCTATTATTACTGTGTAGTGTGTAGTGTGTGTGTATGTGTGTGTGTGTGTGTGTGTGTGTGTGTGTGTGTGTGTGTTTGTGCGCACGCCCGCATGTGTACCACAGTGAATGTATGGTGGCCAGAGGACAGGAGTCCATTCTTTCTTCACCTTGCTGAGGCAGTTTCTCTTGTTCCCGCCATGCTGTGTACTCCAGGTTAGCTGGCTTGTGGGCTTTAGGGTGATGCCCTGTCTCTGCCTCCTGTCTCAGAGTCAGAGTGTGGGATTGCAGATAGATGCAACTGTAGATGTAATTCTAAATGGTCTTATTAAATAAGAATCAAGCCCAGAGATCGAGCAGCAGCCAAGAGCTAAGACCACCTTATCTTACCACTTCACTGCCATCCTTGCCATGAGAGAGAGACCTTTTTCCTGTGTCCTGTCCTTTTATTGCCTTTCTGTTCTGCCTTCTCATTGGCTGTAAACCCAACCATATGACTTCCTCGTCACTGGCTGTCTATACAGACCTCCAGGTCTCTATGGTTGGTACTGAAATTAAAGGCGTGTATCTCCATGCTGGCTATGTCCTTGAACACACGAGATTCTGCCTGCCATGTGATCGGATTAAGGGCGTGTGCTACCACTACCAGACTCCTGCTTAATGGCTTGCTCTTAGCTCTGATCCCCAGGCAACGTTATTAACATACAAATAAAATCACATTTCAGCATAAATAAAATATCATCATATGCAACCACACCAGCTTTCCCCCTACATGTTGACAGACTTGCTCAGCAAGTGTTTTTACCCATGAATCCATCTCACCACCACCCCTTTTAATTGGTATATAGTCACTGTTCATAGCGGTGGCTTTCATAAAGACATTTTCATACAAGGGTATGACGTACTTGACCATATTCACCCTCCCCATTCCTTTCTTACCTCCCTCTTCTCCTCCCTCCCTACTTCATGGCTTCTTTCTTCAGAGACAGCTCTCACTATGTAGCCTTAGCTGGCCTGAAACTCACTGTGTAGACCAGGCCCCTTTAAACTCACAGATGACCCACCTCTGCTCCCCGAGTACTAAGATCAATGGAATTTGCCATCAGGAGCAGCCTCTCTTGGCTTTTTGAGATAGGATCTCACATTGCCTGGGCTGACCTCAAACTCACTATGTAGCTGAGGATGACCTTGAATTCCTGATCCTCCTGCCTCTACCTCCCAAGTTCTGGGATTACAGGTGTGCACCACCATACCCAGCTCAGTCGTTTCTTTTTCTTTCATGTACTGGGGATTGAACCTAGGGCCTTGTGTTTGCTAAGCAGGTCTTCAACCACTGAACTATAATCTCAGCCCTCCAGGTTTCTTTTGTTACTATTATTGGTGGTGGTGGTTGTGGTGCTGCTGCTGCTGTTGTTGAGATGGTCTTAGTATGTAGCTGTGGCTGGCCCTGAACTCACAGAGATCCTACTGTCTCTGCCTCCTGAGTAGTGGGATTAAAGGTGTATACTACTTCAGGCTTTAGTGGTTTCTATTGGTGGAAGTATTAAGGCGACTCCACGTAGTTAAAAGGGAGGTTTATTTTGTGGGGTAACTTACAAGTGAAGGGATAGGTTACAGGGTCCGGGAAAGGTGTAGTGCAGTCCAGCAGTGTTCTCTGGAGAACTCTGCTCGGTCTACCTCCAGCATCCAGGATCCAGGAACCAAGAGAGCTGGCACTTCCAGATATCGGGTTTAAGAGCTCTTCTCGCAGCCTCGCCTCGTAGGCGTGACAGTTACTGGAAGCCTCAGTGGGGGTAGTACTTCCAGGTCAAAGCTGGAACAGATACCCACTACAGGTTTCTTTTCTTATTTTTTTAGATTCATTTATTTTTATTTTATGTGTATGAGTATTTGGCCTACATATACGTACGTGCACCATGTATATTTCTGGTGCCCAAAGCAGCCAAAAGAGAGGGCACTGGATCTCCTGGAATTGGAGTTATAGGTTGTGAGCACCATGTGGGTGCTGGGAACTGAACATGGCTCCTGTAAGAGCAGCAAGTGCTCTTAGCCACTGGGGCATCTCTCTAGTCTCCAGTGGTCTCTTTTTCTTTTCTTTTTTAAATTTATTTACTTTTAATTTATGTGCATATTTTTGCCTGCATGTAAGTCTGTGTGAGAGTGTCAGATCTTAGAGTTACAGACAGTTGTTAGCTGCCATATGGGTGCTGGGATTTGAACCTGGGTTCATTGGGAAAGTAGTGCCCTTAACCGATGAGCCATCTTTCCAGCCCCCTCCAGTGGTTTCTTAATGATCATAAGAAGCATCATATTTTTTGTTTGTTTGTTTTGTTTTGTTTTTCGAGACAAGGTTTGTCTGTGTAGTTTTGGTGCCTATCCTGGCTCTCGCTCTGTAGACCAGACTGGCCTCGAACTCACAGAGATCCTCCTGGCTCTGCCTCCTGAGTGCAGGGATTAAAGGCATGCGCCACCACCACCCAGCCAGAAGCATCAGGATTTGTGTTAGTAGATTTGAGGGGAACTAGAAAGATAATACAATTTATGGGGGTGTGGGAGGGAAAGGGAGCCCGTCACTGCAGCAACTGGTTGAGCCTGCCGAGAGTCAAAAATTCCACTAAAATTACTGCACAGGTTGCCAACATAGAGACCATATTTCTTTTATATGAAAATATTTTCAAATAAAAAAATGTTAAAATGTTAAATAGCATTAAGCTAGTCATAATGCCTGAATATGTCAATGTTAAAGCCCATATATGACCTTGGATAAGGCCTCCTTCCTCTCTCTGATATTTTGGGGGAATCTCACAAACAAATCTATTCACTTGATTTTACACTAAAGATATCCTAGTTCGCTCCATTCCTGTGACCTATAGAGACTTTAGAGTCCTACCATTTCTTTTCTTCCATGTCATAGTCCTTCTTGGTGCTTATGTGTAGCATTTTTCTATCATCAATACTATAGATCAATAAGTTTCATCACATTTGAGAAACATTAACTTTTCATTTCTTCTTAGGTTTTGATATCTTAAGGTCCTTAATGTTTTATGTTTGGTTTTTATCTTTGTATTAGAGTTCTCTAGAGCAGCAGAACTTATAGAATGAATCTCTCTGTATATGTAGAACAAGTTTTATTAGAATTACTTACAGGCTACAGTCCAGCTAATCCAACAGTGGCAGGCTGTGAACAGAAAGTCCAAGAATCCAGTAGTTGCTCAGTCCACAAAGCTGGATATTTCATCTGGTCTTCAGAATATGCCAGAATCCCAAAGAAGTGGACTCCAATGCCAGTGAAGAAGGACATGCCAGCAAGTTGAGGGCAAGCAGGCAAAAAGTAAAAGTTGCTGCTGCTGCTTCTTCTTCTTCTTCTTCTTCTTCTTCCTCCTCCTCCTCCTCCTCCTCCTCCTCCTCCTCCTCCTCCTCCTCCTCCTCCTCTTCCTCCTCCTTCTCCTTCTTCTCCTTCCGTGTTCTTATATAGGCTTCCAGCAGAAGGTGTGGCTCAGAGGTGTGTCTTTCCACCTCAAAGATCCGGATTAGAAGTAGCTCTACCTACATCAAATTAAGCAACACGCCCTCTCAGGTGCGCCTTTCATTTTTGGATTTTAGCTAATTCCAGATGTAGTCAAGTTGACAACCAAGAATTGCCATCACAATTTTAAACTATAGAATGAGATAAACATTTAAATTGACTTGTTTTCAAAATTCCTGAACTGCCGTTGCACAAGTGTGCATGCACGGTGGGTGGGTGTGTCCGTGTCATCTTGTGTACACACACACACACACACACACACACACACACATACACACTCATACACAAAAGAACAATCTTAAGTGTTTTTCTTCCACTTTTGGGGTGGGGCAGTGATAGGTTCTCTCGTTTGCTGGCTGGTGAGTGAACCCCAAGGATCCGTCAGCCTCTCCTTGAAGCACTGGGTTCATATCACCACACTCAGATTTTCACCTAAGTTTTCAGGGTTAAGTTAGGTCCTCAAGATTGTGTAACAAACATTTTACCAACTGAGAGATTTCCACAGCCTAGTTGCTGCCTTCCTTCCTGTCTTCCTTTCTCTTTGTCTCCCAGCCTAACCTCAAACTCAATATGTAGTTGAGGACAACCTTGAATTCCGGATCCTCTGCCTTTTTGGCTATTATAGGCATGAGCCACCATCCCTGGTTTATGTCACTGTCTTAGTCACTGTCCTATTGTTGTGCAGGGACACCCTGACCAAAGCAACTCTTGGGAAAGAAAGCATTTAACTGGATGCTTGCTTACGCTTTCAGAGGCTTAGTCCATTATCATCATGGCAGGGAGCACGGTACCAGAGAGTATGGTGACAAGTAGCTGAGAGCTCCATCCTGGTCCACAGGCAGAGGGGGGGCGCACCTGGGTCTGGCATGGGCTTTTGAACCCTCAAAGCAGCACCCCCCTACCTCCAATGACACACATCGACAAGGCCACACCTGCTAATCCTTCTAATCCTATCAAAAAGTTCCACTCTCTGGTGACTAAGCATTCAAATATAAAAGCCTATGGGGGTGAGCAGCATTCTTACCAAACCACCACTGCCATGTAGGGTGTCTTAGTCACTGTTCTATTGATCTGAAGAGACGTCATGACCACAGCAGCTTATAAAAGAGTTCTGAAGGGTGAGTCCATGATCATCATGGTTGGGAGCATGGCAGCAGGCAGGCAAGCATGGTGCTGGAACAGTAGCTGAAAGCTTGCCTCCTGATCTAAAAGTAGGAGACAGAAAGAGAAAGCTAACTGTGAATATGGTGAGCTTTAGAATCCTCAAAGCCCACACCCAAGTGACATACCTCCAATAAGGCCACACCTCCTAATCCTTCCCAAATAGTTCCACCAACTGGGAACCAAACATTCAAATATATGGGCTTATGAGGGCCCTTGTCATTCAAACCACCACATTGGGGATCAAACCCAGGACACTGTGCATGCTAGGAAAACACTCTACCCATTGTTACATACCTAGCTAATTGTCATTATTTCTTTAGTAATTTTTTTCTCACTGACTTCTGACTCTTCCTTTATCTTACATTTAATCCTACTACAAGATTTTTATGCTCCACATTTTATTCCATTGATGGCCTAGGTCCTCCTCCCACAGAAGCCAGTGCTCCTAACTGTTGAACCATCTCTCCAGCCCCAGATTATAGTTTTTTAATAATCCATTTGACTGTGGCTATTTCTTCCCCCATTACCATTGGTTTATGCTACAGAATTTCAGCATTTTACTTTTTGAAGTTTAAAGTAAAAGTCCCCTTAGCAAATTGAAATTATCCAACCTATGGGGGAAAGCTTCAAGTTAACAAAAAATATTTTAAAGAATTTTTAAAGCCTTCTAAAAATATCACTAGGCTTTAAAAATATTTTCCCTTTTTATTCCCCAAATGGTGCCAGCTGTGCGATTTTGCTTCCAGCCAGGATATTGCTTTCAGCTTCCACTGAGTGTTTTTTTTTCCCCACATTAATCAGGCTATTTTAGATGACATTTGCCATAGCCTGAGAGGAATACTGAGACATGATTGCATATTGCACAGACACAAAATTACTACATGTGATTACATATGCACTGAATAAGTTGTAATCATTTTGGACTTTTTTTTTCTTTTTAAGGTTTTTTTACTTAAAGTCCCTTTCTTTAAATTTTCTATTATGTTCTGTGGTCTCTAAGGGGGGGGCTATTGTACTATAAGATATTTGTAGACATTACCCTAAATACCAAATGGCTCCCTGAGGATATCATGAGGACATCCCTTTAGAAGGAATCATAACACAGTGCCTCTGTACTGACCACCAGCACATCGAGGCTTTCCCCGTTCTGTACATGGGAATGTCTTCTCCAACATCTGCTTCTCACTACTTCCGACTGAACTATTCATTCTTTCAGCCGATTGGCTTATTTTCTTACCTCAACAACCCCAATCTCATCACCTCATATCTCAGTTCTGCTACCATTCAAGGACAGCTAGCCTCGCAGATCAACTTTTGCTGACCCTCCCTTCCCAGATCCCTGAGCTGGCCCACTCAGGTACTCTGGCCAACATTCCTTCCACATCCTCAGCATCCTGAGAGCAAGGAAGGATGGGAAAGGAGGAGGGGGCAGAAGCACTTAAGGTCTTCATCTGAATTTTTAAAAAACAACAGGCAGAACGGTTTGATTATTAACCAGGGCCCCAAGGACTCCTAACTCTAGCCACAGCAGTTTAGCCTCAAATGTGGTGGCTTACATTACATGACTGTGCTCTGTTGTTCCAGGGAAGCATTTGGGTAATACACATCCTTCTTATTCCTGGTTAGTAGTTTCTGCTTGAATTATGATTTGATGAGGCTTGATTAAAGCAGGTTGTCAGAGAGGCCTGGTCAACTTTGTCTGGGAATGAACTGACCTACGCTCTCAAATGTGTAGTCTCAGAAACTTACTCCCTCCCACTCTCCCTCTCTTTCGTGTGTCTTTCTCTCTCTTCCCCCACACCAGGTTTTCTCTCTCTCTCTCTCTCTCTCTCTCTCTCTCTCTCTCTCTCCAGAGACTTTTATTTGAAAAAAAATCTGTATGTCTGTAGTGGTTTGAATGAGAATGGCCCCCATTGGTTCATGTGTTTGAATGCTTGGTGCCCAGTTAGTGGAACTGTTTGGGAAGGATTAGATGGTGTGGTCTTCTTGGGATAGGTATGACCTTATTGGAGGTGTGTCACTGAGGGTGGGCCTTGAAAAGTTTCAAAAGCCCATGCCAAGCCCAGTCTGTCTGTCTGTCTGTCTGGGGTCCCCTTCTCCCTCCCCCAATCCCTCTGTCCCTCACTCCCTCCACCTCAAGGCCTTTGCCTCTGCCTCTGCTTGCCACTTGCAAATCAGAAGTGAGCTGGCAGCTACCGTTCAAGCACTGTGCCTGGCGGCCTGCTGCCATACTCTCTGCCAGAATGGCCATGGACTAAGCCTCTGAAGCTGTAAGCCATCTCCCAATCAAGTGCTTTCTTCTAAGAGGTGCCTTGATCATGAGGTCTCCTCCTAGCATAGAACAGTAAATACATTGGACAAAGAAAATATCCAAATGTATGTGTTGATTTTTGTTATTGTGATGAAGCATCACGACCATGAACAACTTGTGAAAAGAGTGTTTTTTGGCTTGTGGTTCCATAGGGAGAGTTCATGGGGGCAGAGGAGGCATGGCAGCATGTTGCTGGATCAGGAAGCTGAGTGATTCCCATCTTCAACAGCAAACACAGAGAAGAGTGTGAACTGGGAGTCGGGCAAGGTTTTGAACTCTCACTCCCCCCCCTATATACTTTCTTCAGCAAGGCTCCACCTCTTAAAGGTTCCACAACTTTTCTCAAACAGTGCCATGAACTACAGGGCACCAAGTTTTCAAATGCCTGAGCTCCTAAGGGGATATTTCTTATACAAACTATTACATAAAATCAATGGAAAATTCTGTTGCATCCAAGAAGATGAGAGCTTGTTTGGAGGTTCTAATAGGGAAACACAGCTACTTGCATACCAAGACTGGAGACCTTCATCTGTATGGGAAGGTCATCCTCTTTGGTCCAGGGCAGGTGAGAGAGGAAGGGGTCAGCCAGTTAAAGCATCCAAATAAAACTGGTGATCAATAGGGTGACAGATAGTGCAGCCAGGTCCCCCTCGCATCCTGCATCCAAGTAGATGAGCAAAAAGCATGGCTATTTCAAAAAGTCAGCAACAAAATTTGAGGTATGCTAAAGAAGGGAAGAAGACTGGTGTTGTTCACATCTGGAACTGCAGTCCAGGCTGAGTAAAAGGACTACCGAGAGTTTGAGGTCACTCACAAAAGGAAAAAGTTATTTCTGTTCTCAGCTCTGACCACTGGCTCCCCGTAGGCATATTTCTGGAAGTTCTGGGCAGTGCCCAGTCTGCGTCTTGTCATCAGACCTGGAAAATGAGAGGTAGCTATGGCGTGTTCCTTTGTCTCTTTGACCTTTCAGCATTTACCCCAGTATCTGGCTCCGGGTTTTTATTAAGACCAATTAGGATTCATGCTGCATCTGGTGCCCAACATGGAACAGGAACCCACAACCCTGAGATTAAGAGTCTCATGCTCTATAGAGTGAAAAAGTGGAGGAAAGTGAGGATTTTCTTTTCACAAACAGGTGAAAGGATGTCCAACACAAGATTAAGAAAAAGGAGATACATTTGTACATTGGTCATGACAGTGGCAGAGAAACCGAAGTAGACTCTGCCCCTAGCTTTGGCAGCCAAGCAGCTGAAAAGAAACAGACGCACTGAACACTACAAAACAGATAAACACCAGAGGGAAGACATATTTGAGGATTTTTTTTTTCCTCAGTGAGCATTCACTTAGGGAAGCGTGTAAAGCTACTCAGTGAATCCTTTGAGTAAATTATGTTCATATTGTTAAGTATTTTTAAGGATTTAAAACAAAAAATTATGAAGTGTTTGTGTATATGAGCATGTGCACACGTGTGTGTGTGTGTGTGTGTGTGTGTGTGTGTGTGTGTGTGTGAGAGAGAGAGAGAGAGAGAGAGAGAGAGAGAGAGAGAGAGAGAGAAAGAGAAGAGCATGGTGCAGGTGCCCACAGAGACCAGAAAAGGACAAGAGTTCCCTGGGAGCTGGAGTTACAGGCAATTGTGAGCCACCTTTGGGTGCTGGGAACTGACCTCATGTCCCCTGAAGAAGAGCAGGAAGGTCTCTTAACCTCTGAGCTGTCTCTCCAGTCCATCAAAATAATCACTCTTAAAGAAAGTTTATGCTACAGTTGCTAGGCAGAGCCACACCATTTTATAGAGCTCTTCCATTTGATCACATGGTGTTAAACACACAAAAGGAACACGCAACCAAAGAGTAAAACAACTGATGAAATCAAACAACAACAAAAGTGAACTAGATTTTGAAAGGGACAATTGACCTGGGCCATAAAGGCCTCCCCATTAAATAAGCCCTGAGTTTTGGCATGCTAGGTGGCTAATTGCAGCCTCCCCATCTGTATTAGATTAGAAACCCCTACTTTTCCTAACATAAACAAAATACTGTTTGTATATTTCTGATAATTCTTCCTTGCTTCAAAATGCCAACATGAGACTGAGATCATGCCAAACACCACTATTCTGTTGGTGAACACATTTGAAATCGGATCTTTAGACCTTTATAGTGAAAATGGACTTGTCTATCATGATCTTAGTAGTCGTGCTATTAATCTCTGGACCTTGTGTACTCAACTGCTGTCTTAATTTTATCCACTCTCATTTACAGTTGATCCATACTCAGATGATCGTGTGACTTTCTAACTCCATCTTTCTTGGTTCCCTTGATCACCCTCCAACAACTGAGAGTCATCAAAAATGGATACCCTAAACCTTTCTGTGCCAAATTTCAGGGAGAAGCAGCTAGATTTACTTGACATCCATTTCCTAAATAATTTTAGGGTCTCAACACATGAGGGAAAATTGTTAGGTAGCTACACAGATATTAGCAGGCTTGGAGGCCCTTAAGGAATAACCCTTTGGTCATGAATTTTGCTTGCTTTCCTTGACACTCTATGCCTCCTCACTCATTCATTCTCTGAAGCTCCCCTGCTTTCTGCCATGTGGCTGCTTGTAGCTGTTGGCTGACTTCCTTTAATGAACTTGCCTGTGAACTTGGACTGTAACTTAAATGGCTCAACTTTTAAGCCTTGTCTTTTTAAACTGCCTAATCAGTCTTGTATCCCAGAGACTAAACTCAAGTCCAGGACACTGCCAAAAGACATATTATCCGTGTTCTTCTCCTCCAAAATTTCTACCAGAGACTGTCTCAAGACTCTCTTGGTGATGTTACCCTTGTCCAGTAGGAAAGAACTGCAAGAATAACCATGTCTCCTTCTCTACATATCTAGTAGAAACAAGTCAGGAATATCGGCAAAGGCTGCACAGTTTTGTGACGCTCCTCCATTGTGGTTGAGCCATGACAGCATTAATAACTCTTCTAATAAATCTCCACCTCCAAGGGATAATCTGCCCCATTGTCCTCTCTGAACTCAAACCTTTTGATCATGCTGCATTTGGGATTCACTTCAAACAATACAATTTAACTTAAGATAATTTTTCCAGCTCTGACAAATTCTACCACCTGGTAGTCAAAGACAGTCAGATCTTAGTATATGATGCCAGCCTGGTCTACATAGCAAGTACTAGACAAGGACTACGTAGTGAGACCTTATTTTAAAAGGGATGGAGGTTAGAAAATGTTAGTTTTCCATTTGTTACCATATTTTCATTATTATTATTATTTTGGTTTTTTGAGATAGAGTTTCTCTGTGTAGCATATTTTCATTATTAATTAAAGGCCTTTTAAGACTTTATAGTAAGTTTGAGACCAGCCTGGGATACATGAGACTATTTCAGGAAAGAAAGGAAGGAAGGAAGGAAGGAAGGAAGGAAGGAAGGAAGGAAGGAAG